>JBCAUA010271566.1:0-19968 GCA_038406235.1 Peronia verruculata | reverse complement strand
TGGCTCTTATAAAGATGGAGGATAGGGAGCAAAATTCGAGAAAAGATACGTCCAAAGAGCTAAAAAAAAAAAAAAAACGGCAACAAGAAACACAGAAGTCATGAAAAGAGTAAAAAAAGGCTGTTCCAAGGCTGAAAGCCGAAAACAAAACTCATGTTAATTTTTAGCTGAAAAAACCTTTAAACGCGTTTTTCTCAAAACCTGTTTTTTTTTTTTTTTTTTTACAGTTTTTTTCTATCTCTTTTTTGGTTTCGAAACCGATTCAAACCAAATTTGGTATGCATCATTGTCACCACAAAACCTAGAAAGTTACATATGCATGTTAAATTCTTCAGTAAGTTTTAGAGAAAACAGGGTTTTTAGTTTGAAAAAAAAATGGCAAAATTTGAATATTCGCTGTATGGCATTTTGAAAAATTTATAGAAAACTTTGCATTGCATGGAACGTAATGAAACTTTTTAGATATTATACAGAACAATATATTCACCAAGTTTTATCAAGTTTCCCTGAAATTTGAGGGAGGAGATAGATTTTAAAATCAGTCAATTTAGGGACGCCAAAATCCAAGATGGCTGCGCTGCCATGGCAACCGTATGAAAAAGTTGATTTTTATTTTTCATCTTTTTCCTCTAATTTGAACATGCTGAATTCGATGGAAAAGGTTAAAATAAGCAAACTTTATAATAAATAAAAGTTTAAAAAAACAAAAAACAAAAACAAAATAAAAATAACAGGCCAATGACAACAGATGTCAATAATAATACATATGTTACATTAAATTCAACCAAAAGCTGGGCTGATCTCACTGAAAAGGAATGGAAGAGATGAAAATTTGATGTCTGATGAAAGAATGCGTAAGGGGAACTAACCATTATAATGCCAGACAATATGCCATTCTAAAAAAGTAGAGCCTATTTTTAGGTTTGTAGTCTTTAGTGTCATACGGATGAGTTGAACTGCTGATAAGTCGACCCTATTTTTCCTCCCCCACCAGCACTGACTCACTGTATTCACAAGCTGACTCACAAGCTGCTTAATTTTGGTTGAAAAAAAAATCATTAAGGATGTGTACATTTTCTGTTGTTATTTTTTACCTGACTGGCAAAACCTTATTACCTGCAAACAGTCTCCTTTTAACATCTTTAATGTATGGAAATCTATCCACATATATTTGAGGCACTTGGATCTTGTCCTCAGCATTGCCAACATGGACTGCTTGGAAGGCCAAATACAAAAACAAAGACTGGAATGAAAGGAAACAAACACACAGTATTAGAAAGTCAATATTTGGTTGTCCTCCAATGGCCAAAAGCCTTCATCAAAATAGCCATGAAAGATCAGTTGTTGATTTAATCTCTGAATACAAAAACTATACTATAACACTTTGCTGTGGATTTTCAGAAGACACAAATAACAAAAAAAAATTATGTGACAGTCCAAGCATGTTAACAGGTTTTAGCTGATCTGCACACTAGGAGGAAAGACTTTTGGGAAAACAAATAAATTAAGCACCTTCACTGTCACTGAAAGTGCAGCCATACTTTACATTTCACGGTAAAGCATAATTATTTCAATGCATACCATACATACTTCCGAAAAATAGTATTAGTCTCATAATGAAAAACAAATCTGTGTATCCTAATAGAGCTCTCATTACCTTGGATTTGTCGTGTGACTGTATAATTAAATCTGCTTGACTGGTGAAAATATCAGTGGAGTAACTCTCATTCAGATTCCACAGCGCTTGCCCATTGTGATGGAAATCATAGCCCACAAATCCCTGACAGGAGACAAAATCCACCAGAGTAAATCAATGACATGGCATTAACAACTTGTAAAAAAAAATAAAAAAAAATCGAGGCATAAATGAAGGGGTTAAATATATGCTTTAATTTCTGAGTCTTTCAAATATATTACTTGAGTTTATTGATTTTCATTCTTGAAATATATAAATAACATGCATCTGGTTTATATGACGGGCTTTTCACTGTCTATTTTAACAACAACTAAAACTCTGATATGTTTACAAGAGTTTCATGGAGTGTAGTAATTTGCAAACAGACTACTAACATTCAGCATAGTCTTAAAGTTCAAATTAGCTTCAGCCCTGGTGAGTCCTTCAAATAAAGTATAAGTATGTAGGTACTACTGACTGGTGGTCTGATGTTAGGGACTAGGGTTAGAAGCGATGATTAAAGAGCTTCAAGTAATTTGTGTTCAACTGTGTAAGCAAGAGAGCTGTACACCTACCCCATCATGTCCATAATGGTCAAAGTAATCACCCAGGCCGAGATAATAACCCAAGTGGGAATCAAAGCCTCGGTTCTCTGGCAGATGTCCCTTGGTGCAGAATCCTAAATGCCACTGAAACAATGGGGGCAATGAGACTGTTAGCACATATAACCATTTATCATGAATACTATAAATGCATCATGTACAGTTCAAAATAATTCATTGGATTGTTAGTATCAGGTTGTTAAATATCAGACTTCATTATATGCATGTACAGGATGTCAGGAAAATCTCTTACACTGAATAACCATAAAAAAATGAACAAAAATAAGTTAAAGTTAAAGGTAAAAACAAACTGAAATATCAGAAAATCAGGAATCGAAACATAAGAAAACCAATATAATACATTGTATTTCAAGACATAACAATCAAGGTAGCCCAAAAAACACATAACATTAGTGTCATGGGACTTTTGGTCATTCATTGCTGGTTTGTCATTGTTAAGTCATGCTGGAAGATGACCATCTGACCAATAATCGCATTTCTGGTAATTATTCTAAAATTAAGAAATTGGCAGTATGTTTAAAGATGAAACAGAAGATTTTGCTTTAGTGTATTTGTTCCATATCAGATACCTTAATAATGCTCAATTTTTATAAGGCTATTAGATAAATTTTGAAGAATGTTATAAACATTTTTTTCACAGACATTTTAAATTACTTGTCATGACTGTATGTTCTCTTGCACAAAGCCATTTAGAAAAGAACAGGACATTATATTCCTTGGAAGAAGTACACGAGCATTGAAAAAAAAAACAACAATAATAATAATAAACAAAAATTAAACAAAAAAATATCTCATATCTTCGTTTCTGACTCTGACTTACTGTTGGTGATATAACAAATGATTGTCCCCCAAACTATTCAGTCCAATGACAAAACTTAAAGTTACTCACTTTCCCTACTGCATGGGTGCTATAACCCAAAGTCTTCAGATGCTGAGCTACAGTAATTTCATCCAAGGGTAGACCATAGGGTTGGGAGCCAGCAATCACAGAGTGCTGTAGACCTGATTATGAAAGACACATACATGTGATTTACATGTAAATACTTGATCATTTCAATAAGGCAGAAAATTTTCATTTAAAAAAAAAAAAAAATAAAGGCTGGAAGTGATACATATATAGTGTGTTGATGACTGGCTGTAAAACACATCTTGTATGAAATAGCAAAGGTTCAATAAGTGAATACAAATTGCTTCAATAAATGACACAGCCATAAAAAATCAATGCACAGCTTATCACATAACATCTCTCTCACAGAGCAAAAAAAAAAAAAAAAACAACTAAAAAAACAAATTATTATACAGATTCAATTTCAGTGTTGAGACTAAGGAAACGAAAAAAAATCAACAACATGGTGAAACAAATTTTACTCACTAGAAACATAATAATATGTTCTATCGTCTCAATAACACATTTTGTGTTAATATCACAACCAAGTCAAGTATACATGCATACATTGACACATGTCATCAAACAACAACAACAACAAAAAATCTAACTCAAAGTTGCAGGCAAAATTTGATTTTATGTGAATAAGATTTTGTTTACAGGAACAAGGAAAAAAAAAAAAAATCTTCTAGATCATAGATCTACCTGTCTGCCATTGTATTGGGAGACAAACGTTTTATCTTACTCACTCACTGGACTTGGGCAACTCTCTGGACTTTAGCTTACCTGTGTGAATGGGGTATCTGCCACTAAGTATAGCACCTCTTGTAGGAGTGCAGATAGGCTGGACATAGTAGTTATTGAGTATGACACCCTCTTGTGCAAGCTTGTCTATGTTGGGAGTTTTGATCTCGGAGCCATGGAATCCAACATCATCCCATCCCTGTGTGAAAAGACAAGCAAGTCTGAATCGTGCATGGAACTTGTTCTTTCATTTTGTTCTTGTAGCTTTTCAGAAACAAAAGTATTAATTATAAAACAAGAAATACTCTGATCTTGATCATGATGTAATCCAATAAGATACTCTAAGTGATAAAACAATATCACCATCGATTACAACAATGGCACACACACACACACACACATAGAGTTACAGAATGATAATAATAATAACAATGAGACGGAGGAAGGTGAGAGTGAAAGAGACAGTGAGAAGAGGAGATACATGGCATCTTCAAGTGTTCATTAAAGCCATATTTTCATTTTTTCTTCTGCCATAGATCCATAAACATTCACATCTTTTTTCCATCAACTACATCTATGTCTTTTTTGTTTCTAGTGATATTGGGGGAAATCTCCAATCTTTGATCTGAGTTTGTGTATACGTGTATGCTAGGCATGATCTAGGCTTTGCTATGGACATGAAAATAATGGCCTTCCAGTGCGCAAAAAAACATTTTTTCCTTTCCAAATCTCCATTTCAGAAAAGAATTCTCCCTCTGCCAGATGGGCCTATCATCATAGTCAATGTAACCTGATCATTTAATCCATGTTTGAAGTTATTTGTTAAATTCTATATTTGTCTTTCAACCACCTGATGGAGGTTATCTCAACTGTATGATAGATCTATCTGGACATTTTTTTTTTTTTTTTAGTGAAAGGAAAACAAAAATGGACTCTTAAATTTGACAAGCTGAGAAACAAAGCCAGTCAAAATGAGTTGTATGTCAATATTGGTTTATCGCTATGAGTTGCTACTGTTACATAAAACCCTAATTTACCCTTTTTTACTGAAAACAAATTTGAGCTACGTTAATTGTTGCCACAGGCATTGCAAACTGAAGGGACAGTGATGATCCCTCACACCTGCTAAACTACCAATAAAAATTGGCAAAAATTAACAATTTAGCACACAAATCTATCTCTACATATTCACCTCACATCCTTATATAGGATAGGCCTCCCTAAAATTTTCTAATAAAGCCAATATTTTCTTATTAAAAAAATGAATGTTCTTTGATTTGAATCATTGGATTAAAAAAAACCACTGAAACCAGATCTCAAATCCCAGTGTCTCTGTTCAAGTTGATTCTGTTGCAAAATAGATCTACGGCTCATTCTGACTGGCTGAGGGACAATATGCTCTTTTCACAGATTGGAACACTGGCCTATCTTTCTCCCAATTCAGAGTATATTCTGAGATTTCACAGGCACTGTGTTAGCAAGAGCAGTCATACAAATTGCCTTGCACATCCTAAATGATCTAGACGTCTAATTCTGAAGATAGCTTGCTAAAAGAATACAACAGCTAGATCTAGATCTAGATACAAGCCATGTAGACTCTAGATTTAGATTCTAGTCTAGATCCATCTCTGACGAACTTCATAATAAGGATTGAGATTGAACAGACTTAAAAAGCTGATCACTGACACTCATCATTCAGCGTCCTGAAATACTATGGATTCCGATTTTAGCAGAAGTGCTAACTTCGCATTAACATGTAGATCTAGATCTAAATATGGAGCTAGAATCTAGATCTAGATCTAGGTCTAGTTCAGTGATAGATTAACCAAGTGGTTTGAGTGAAAGGGCAGTTTGAAAGCCCTTCTGCCTGTGGATACCTACCAAGTCGTCTGCTAGAATGAAGACAACATTTGGTCGGACTTTTGCCACAGCGGTGACACAAAATGCGATCAACAGCAAACTAAGGAACGCTTTATTCATATTTTCAAACTCAACGCAGAATAAGAGTTCTCAATTCATAGGCTACTCCACGATCATCGCACAGACCAAGCTAGAAGTTGAAGGGAGCTCACATGATCGGTCATGTGATATCTTGTATAAAAATAGTACATTGTACTTCAGCCAACCATGCATTGCTACAGACAGCTAGAGCTATCAGAACAACAGCTTCTCCCGTAGGCTATCTAATTTATACTTTATTATTATTGGATCGTCGTGGCTGAATGAATCCACTTCCCATGAAATTATCATAAATGGGCATTTGGACATCGCCATTATTCAGGAAAATCTATGACACTATACTCTATTGAAGAAATAAATTACAGTACATGTACATGTTTTGTTGTGTAGATCTCTGGCCTTCATTATTGATTGTTGATTTGCTAACAAAACAAAAACAAAATAAATGAAAGAAATAAAAATAATAATAAAAAAATAAAATAAAAACACGTGTTACAAGAAACAAACAACAACAAAACCCTACATAATAAAACGAGATACTGATCTAAATCTACTTTCTCATAGTTACATTGCCATCATTACCATCAGGATACATGTACGTGTATATAGATCCACATGTAGTTTATTATTTGATTGTTATTGCATCTGTAGAATAACGCCAAAGATAATATATACGCTTTTTTTCCGATTTCATGTCAGTAGAAACACATATGTATTATGTTATGCCAGCTTCTGGGCAGAATGAGCATGTATTGCTCCTACACAAGCAACACTATTGGGTTATTATTCTAGCTTTGAAAACCACGGTATAGTGTTTCACAATATGCAATGGGGAGAGAGAAAGAGAAAGAATGAAAGAATGGGGAAGGTGGGGAGGAGGGGTAAACAAATAATGTAAGCAGGCCCACATGTAATGACATTATTTATATGACTGACAGCTTCACAAATGCAAAGGTTCTGAAAGCAAAGATTTTGATTCAGTGATTATTTTTTTGGATCTAGATCTATAAAAATATTTTCCACACTCTATTTTGCTTTCCTTTTGTTATTATTGTCTGACAATAAATACAGCGGTTAAGAAAGGATTTTTTTGTTATTTTTAAGGGGTAGGCGCAATTCAACATCTCTCTCTTTTGACCAACGAGGAAATTCTCACCACTGACATTTACATGTACTTAGATTCAGAGGTCACATATAATACATCCATAGATATGACAACTATTTGCTAGTGTTTTCTTCATTATCAAAAATGTATGGGAGAGAGACAAAGGAGAAGAGATATAGAACAAAGCAAGAGAGAGAAAAAGAGAAAAGAATTAATCAATACATGTACATGTATTGATTTATTTATTTCATATATATATATATATCTCCCTCCAAAATTTCCAGTTTCAGGAAATAGATGTAGATGAGCCAACTGAGATGGGCTCTCCATCAAGCAGACTCTGGACTCCAGGGTTGCTGGAGAGGATATTGTTTGTTTATAGAATGATTTCATCCTACAAATTAGAGAAAGAAATTTAAGAAACAGAAATTCCATCACAATTCACTTAAATACAATATTTTAATCAAATAAGGGTTAACCTTGATGAAGATAATTACAAACAACAACAGAAAAATAATTTTGAAACAAAACATGCAATAATCACTGTAATAATACTGCATGACACACTTACATTTATATACTATACAATAACTATGTGTGTAGGACTCACATTAAAAAATCATCAATTCTGACACACTATCAATCATAAAATAACAATCTGAAAAACCACTTAATTTAATGTCCCATATTATGCAGTCCAAATGCATGTACATGTATAAAATTTCATGCAAAGTTAAACATGTGTGGGCAGTAAGACTTGAAATGGCTTCTGAAATATCTGAAAGCAATAATGTCATGACCAAATTCCTGTCTCTTTATTCTATCATATGTATATATATACATGTAATAATATTTCAGAATACATAATAGAACATAATCTTTGTTCTGAAAATGTAATGTTAAAGATTCCATGAAGTGGCCATAAAATTGGACCATAAATAAATTTTAAAATATTTACATCAAACTAAAGCCATAGAAAACAATTACTGGATTAAACAATAGTCCTATGACATCTTTCTGTAATAATACTGTTTGTCAGTAGATTTATAAACCTATGTTACAGTAGTTAAAAAAAAAATATATTTGTGATTTCATATGTAAAAAGTAGTAACAGCAGAGAAACAATGTGACATTCAGCTGTATTCATCTATATTTAACAAAACAAAACAAAACAAAAAACCATAGCAAAAACAGAAAAACAATTTTTTTTTTTGTTTAAATGTATACGCACCCTAGGAAAAATAAAAACTTGTTATAAAAATAAATGTCTCGGAGCTAATGGCCATGACTGAGCCTATCTTGTAACCATAGATAACCTGCATTAACTCTTCATGCCTGCTACTTTATCACCAAGATACATGTACTTAACTACAAGTTTTATTCTCACTTCAACGCATATCCATTTTTTTTTTTTAGTGGGCCCTGAGCTTTGACATGCATCAAATTCAAATATTCTAATCAAATGGGCACATTATGACAGATCTGCCTCAGCCTAAATTTTCCAAACATTAATCTATGGGTACCTGAGCTAGAAATCTTGATAGCTGCTTCTTATTATTTACAAATTGTGCATTTAAACAAATTGTGAACATAGCATTTAATAATCAAACACCAAAACTTATCTTTGGTCCTGGCTAAAGTAAAAGGTGTCATATACCCATATATAGTTGCATTTGTATGGTGTGTCCTCCCAAAACAATCGTTACTATTTGAATTACAATAAATGTACTGTTTAAAAAGACAGAAACAAGAGTAATGCTTGCATACCAAAATGGACAATGTATTTCTAATTTATTTTATGTAGTCATACTTCTGCTATTATTAGGGTAATTTCAGCCATTAATCTTGTGTCTATGTCAATCTCACAATGACCTTATTATCTGTGGAAACATGTCTCAAATTCGGTACATTCACTGACAAATCAGTGTTGTTGGGCAGGGTGGTGTGTGCTCACAGTAATAAATCAGAGCATGGGTTTCAAACATTTAAATGGCATAGCATAGCTGAGTTAATGGTAAGTTTAGGGCAAAAGAAAGTTATTGGTTGACTCAAACAAAAAAATAAACAAACAAAACTTGTTGTCAAATGTAAATAAAAGATGAACCAGATTTGGATTTGAAAAACATAAATGTACATCCATGTCATCATTTTTTCATGTAAGATCCCATTAGTTGATTATAGCTGACATTGGATGAGTCAATGTTGAAAGGAAAAAAATAAAAACAATTTTTCTTCAAAGTTCAACTCATTCAACTCTAAAAAAAAAAAAATAAACCCTAAAAATAGGCAAACGATTTTGAGATGACTTAAGTTCCAGCAGTATAATGGTTACTTCCCCTTCCACCGAAAATGTGTGGGCCCAGGTGAAAAGCAGCTATCCTTCAAAGCTTAAAAAATTGAATTAAGTATTGTGTGTGAAACTACAATCATTTCTGAGCATTTTATTTTTTATTTCATCCAGTTATGACAACTAGAACCTGAGATATGGCAGCTTTTATTCCATGCAAAACAGAAATTCATCTTTAAAGTTGAGGAAAGAAAGAAAGTGTGTTTTAGTCCCGTTTTATGTACATTAAGCAAACAAGACCCATGGGCCTACACAATGATGCAAGCCATCTGGAAGCTCGTTATCTTCTGTCTGTGGCGCTGATGACTAAAATTCAAAGCTAAATTAACATCAGCATCAGACCAAACTTGTGAATGTGATTGATCCCCGAAGTGGATTTAGATTTACATCTCGAGTCATAATTTTACACTGCGGTCGGCAACACCTTTCCTGCAGGTGAAAATATCATAAAATGAGAGGCGGAGTGGAAAATCGTGGTTAGTCAAAGATTTGGGTTCAGATGGGAACAATAAGATAGCGGGCCAAGCGATGATCGGGTCGCGAATGATGGACACATGTGAATGAGCATTTTGCTTGTTGGCAGGATAAACGGGGTATAAGACATAACACTAAATGTCTGGAATGCATCAGGGACTGTTGGCGTACAGACAGAGGTCTTGGCAACAGTGGCAGGCAGCACTAGTGGTCATAGCAACACCATTATCACATCAAGAAAGTTTCTGTTGACGGACCTAAGCAAACATAAATAAGTGTAGATTGGAGAAATATCATGAATCGGGTAGTGTTACAAAAACTTTAAAAAAATATGTTTAGTGGCTCAGTTTTGAGCTTTTTACTGTGTCAGTACATGCTAAACATTTTTAGGAAATCGATTATGGTGAAACCCCAAAAAAAGTACTGTAGGTAGGTCCAAAATTGACTTTGAAAGCCTCTAGCTCCATATGAATGCCTGCGACTTGAGCCGGGTTTTCGCGTGGGTCCACACAAATGAGTGTGATAAACTCTAAAAGTTAATCACAATCCCATGTCATATCCTCATTTTTTTTTTTTTAGATCTATTCAGCCTACAGTAGGAGGTGATTTAATGACACATATTTTTTTCAACTGCAACAGCACACCATTCCCTTCGTCTTAAATTTAAATTGGTGATATCTTAATTTCTACGCAAGACAAAACAGAGATTATTTCACCGACAGAAGGAAATTACCAGCTATAATGTGATACCAATCACTCTGCCTGCTAAAAATTTGACCAGAGCCTGATTTCATTGTGTTGCATTGGAATTTGTCCGTTTACACCTAACAAAGCAGTAACATTAAACTCACATTGTTGTATTACATTAAGGCACAAACTGTCATTTCTTAAACATGAAAGTAATCTGTCATCACAGACCTCCCATACTCCAGCATTTTCCAGTAACACTTTTGGGATTAAAAAAGTACTTGTAGTTTGTAAAATAACAGGTACTTATAACGGCATCAACAAATTAAACAAAAACAATGAGAGTTCTCAATATTTATAGATCCAACCTCTATCACACACTAACAGGATCTGCCATGGCCAATATTATGCTAATTCTAAATTTAAATTAGAAAACTAATACTGAAAATGTATTCTTTAGAGCACAAAAGAAACAGACATATTTGCTCATGTCACGATTAATTCCTGAAAGTACAAAAAAAATGTCATGGTAGAGAAAATCAGTGAAAAAAATGTACAACTACAACCATGGTTTCCATACACCACCATGCAACTGTGGATTTCCATTGGGATCCTGTGGTTTGTTGCCAGGGGTAATCATAGTCTTCCTGTAAATATTAATTCTTTCTTGCATTTTTTCCACTACAGATGGCATGGCTGGTGCCAAGTTATTGAATTCACAAGGATCATCCTTAAGGTTGAACAGACAAGCAGCCTGTGCTGGCTTGCAATTTTCGCTTACATTCGCAGGTTTTCTACCACAATCTATAATGATTAGGGCTGATAAGTTGTTTGAATTGTCAATTTCTCGTTCAACAGTGAACTTTTTTGCCTTCCCATTTTCCTGCTCCCTATCTTTTATGTATTGGTTGTACTGAATATTCATGAATTGAATAAGATGTGACAAACCATTACCTTGCTTTAAGACTAAATCAAATGACTGAGTATTCTGAGAAAGCTGTGACCTGAGATATTTTCTAAACTTCAATTCAAAATCTCTATGAGTATTATCATGATTTCTGTAAATAAGTTCTTGTTCTTGTGAAAGTTCAGGAGGTGGGTACCAACCATCATCTTTGCCATCTGATATGTCGCCATAAATAAGTTTGAAATCTCCAACAATCAACGATTCGTGTTTCATGATTGGATCTATATTTAGCAACACTTCTTGACGGACTGCGGATGTGTTCTGGGAAATAACGCCCCATTGGTTGATTCCATCAATATTTTTCAAGGCTGTAGAGTTCCCTCCTGCGATGCTGTAGATTGTGGGCAGCCAATCTGTGACATGGATTAAGTTGTTGTTGATGTAGTTTTGTTTCTGTAATAGAGGACTGTGGACAAAACCTACCCCTCTCACTCCACCTTGCCACAGAGTGTTCTTGGTACCTCTGTAGAAAAACATGACGCATGATTCAGTAAGATTACAAGATATATATATACATATATATGAAACAATTTTTCAAGAAGCTGATTAGCACTCGGGTATATATATATATATATATATTTATATATAACACTGTATATATATACATATTGTAATGGAATTTCTCCAATCCCAAAGTCTTGGACTTTGACTTCTCTAAAATGGTTAGCTTTAAAATCGATCTCCTCCGTCAAATGTAAACGGAATTGGATGAAACTTGGTAAACATGTTGCCTGACATAATTCTAAAAGGCTTACGTATTTTCAGTTCTTCTTGTGCAAAACAAAATTTTTCAGAAATTGTTTAATATTCCATATAGTGAAATTTCAGACTTTTTTCTTACTAAAAACCTATTTTCTCTCAAAATCTTACAAATACAATGAGCCACACATTGTATGTTTATTTTGGTCCTGTTATGAAAATAATGTATGTCAAATTTAGTTAGAATTTTAGAAATAAAAAGGAGTAGATTGCAAAATATTGGGGGAGCTTTTTATTTGGCCTTTCGCATTAGAGCAGCCCTTTTTCACAAATGAACTCTCTCTCCACGACTTCTATATCTTTCGTTGCCCCTTCCTGGCTTTCTGAGCATATCTTTTTTCGAATTTCATACCCTAACCCCCATCACATCATTATAAAGGCCCCCATAGTCATTTTCAAGTTCTTGAGGACCTAAACATAGTCTCCATTTTTTCCCCTGTCCAAACTAAGAGTGTGTTGACCTTCACTGTGACATAGTCCAGACCTTAGCCCTAAGCAGCACAGATAAAAGAAAATGTTACTATTTATAGGATGTCAAAGTTCCTCACACTCATCTTCTTAGTACGAAAGGTCATTTCATGAACTTGAATAAATAGCATTATGGAAAGCAGGGCCCTTATTTTTTTTTTTTTTTAAACTTTTAGCATTGAATGAAAATATGCAGACTTATAGATGGAAACATAAGATACCTAAGTGGCCAGTTACAAGCTGCGTTGCCATCATAACCATTGGCTGGACCTCCATTGTCTGTACTGAAGATGATGACAGTGTTTTTAAGCAAGCCTGACTCTTGTAAAGACTGGTATACTTTGCCCACTGCATCATCTAAGGCAGAGACAGCTCCTGAAGAAAGGAGAATTTCATGTATTGCAAAAGCAAAAGCATTCATATCATCGCACTACATGTACTTGAAACAGTTATAGACTGTGAAATGTTCCAATCTCAAGAGCATCTTTATGAATATTTTAATTTCTAATCTATAAAGGTTAGAATATTCAAAACGTTATGTTCAGGCATTTCAATGTTACAGATACATGTATGATTAATTTGTAGTGTCGTAATATAGTTTAATTATCAACAGACGGCTTTCTTGGCAGATACTGGTGTCTTAAACTAAGACAATTCCATTGGTCAAGGAATGTAAAATGTCTTACCAAAAAAGAATAAAAATAGAATTAAAGCCATATGAGTCATATGTGCATAAAAACAAATCCTGCTGATTATTCACTCCAGTTGTATGACTGGAACAGAATGACTATGACTATCCACACAGTTAGAAGTTTGGCCATCTTTCTCCTTGCTGCTACGATAAACAATTGAACAATAATGCTCCACAGTGGATCAATGGGAGATTGTTTTGCAGATTATCTGCCCCTCCCAAAAGAGCGACTTGTGTAAGGGGAGATCATTTTGACCAGCCCTATTACTTCCCTTTGCCATACAAGGAGGTTTTAGCAAGCAGTGTAACGAGGAAAGAATCCCTTTATTTCTTATCGTTTGAAAGATTGGTCACCAAAAAAAACTGATACAATTATAACAATAAGAAGAAAACATTCTCTCCACATCATAATTTTTCTGGAATTTATCATAGTGTATGTTCAAGCAATGGGCACAAAAGTGATTTTTTTTTCCTCTTTGTTGTACTTGTTCAATCCCTCTGTTATCTGGCAAAGGGAAGTAATAGGACTGAGCACAACAATCTCCCATTGGTTGTAAATAAAGAGGTTGAGTGTCTCTCATTACATGACAAACTACAAGATTAAACACGCAGGAGTGGCAGCTGCCATCGTGTGTGATCACTGATCACTGCAAGATACAGTAGGAGTCCACTCAGCCAGATATCTGGCCTGAACTGAAATGTGACAGTGTAGTCACAGGAATTAATCACATAGCTAGCTGGCACATAATAGAGGGAAAAAAAAAACACATTCACATCTAGCAGTATTTTGTTCTTGCCAGATCATATGTTCTTTTTTCAGTTACCCAAATCATCCCTTTGCTAGATAGATGGGTGTATAAAATTACAAGCTTTGTGTGGAAAGAAAAAAAAAATCACTTGTGGTCTTTTTATTTTAAACATGCCCAAATGAAAAATTCTGACAAAAATTCATGATACATATGTTCAAATTGTTTGTTTTTATATAATTTCTCTCAATATTTTATTTTGTATGTTTGATATAAAAAGAGCAAAAGTGATCTTTTTCTTCCTTCACACAGTTTATCCTAGACTTCATGCCGCCAGTAAAGGATTAGGAATAATTTAACTTGGTGAGAAAATGGCCTACTGTAGCCCAGCACTATGCACATTTTTATACCTGCAAACGTTCTGCGTTTGATATCCTTGATGTGTGGAAATCTGTCCACATATTTCTGAGGAGCTTGAATTTTATCATATCGATTGCCAACATGAACTGCTTGGTAGGGCAAATATAAGAACAATGGCTGAAAAAAAACAAAAAAAACAGATTCAACATGTGTAAAGATGAAAGTAAATAAAAAAAAAAAACCCCACAAAAAAAAAAACAACCACTTAAGATAATGTTCCATTAAAATTATTCCTAAATCATTTCTTTCACCACAGAAAAAAAAAAAAAAGAAAATAACTCATAAAAATTTCACCTTCAAAATCAAAAATGATATATAACGATAATAATAATAATAATAATAATAATAATAATGATAATAACAATAATAAAAGGTATTTATATAGCGTCTCACCCCTGGAGGGCTCGAAGTGCTTTACACAGCCACACACAGAATATGCCTCAAAACAAACAGGAGCAACAACATACATGTATGTACATATTCATAATATGGTATACAGACATTTTTCGAGACATGTTTTGTTTGTTGTTTGTTTGTGTTCAGGTTTAATGACACATCAAGACAATTATGGCTATACTGCGTCAAACACGGTAAAATATGTTTCCACATTAAGAACAAGAGAGGAAAGAAAGCGGGACAGAAGACAGGAGCAAGGAGAGAGAACAGATGTCTCCCCTAGAATGTCAAGGATGGCACTCCATGGGAGACACCCCATCGATGGCAGGCTCACACCACCTGCAGGTGGGAACAGAGAATCTACTTATAAACAACCCCGGACCCCTGCGGCGGCTCAATGGATACATGCGCACATACATAATCATGTAATACAACTCAAACACATACTTTAATTCGTAGACATGACTGACAAACATCTCCAGGGAAAAGCCTGAAAACATTACTTAGACAGATGCTTGGTGAACAAGTATGTTTTTAACTGTTGTTTAACCCTCTAGTGTTCATACTACTGATCGCCCACTGCGGTTCCTGTGTTCCATTTCCTGTAGCCTGAACTGACCTGGCTTGTTTACATTGTTTTGACCTAGCTGCGGTGAGCTGGGGTAGCTTTACAAAAATGCTTATAAAATACCAAAATGTCAACCTAAAGATATGAAAATTTGTATTGAGTTAAAACATTAATGTTCTATTGATCCACTGTATTTGTGTGTGCCCATTAGATGCTTTTGTACCGTATTTTACTTCTGAAAGAAAGTCAAGTTTAATTTCATAATCACTTCACAAGAAGTACCTACAAAGAAAAGTATAAAGGCAGACAGAAAGGTGAAAGGAGCGGAGGCAATTACAACAGAATAATAATAATGAAAAACCCAACTTACCATTTCATTTGCAATTAAATTCCATGACAGAAATCACAATATAAACACATATCAGATAGCTTCCAAGTCAAAAGGAGATGACCAAGCGTGCTTTCAATGGGGTTGCAACACAATGAATGCGTTCAAAACCTACGCGAAACCATGCAGGTATATCCCATATGGTCGCCGGATAACAAAGAAACTAAATATAGGACGGGAACACGCTCTTTGGGATGTAAAGTTGATGATAAGTACAGAGAATTATGATCAGCCGGGTTGAACAAATGAAGGCTATAGGACCAGTGGCCGGGTTTGGCCGGGTTAGACCTGAGGCGGAGAAACTGTCGGCCGGGTTTGGCCGGGTTGAACACGAAAGGGTTAAAGCTACAGATTTTGTAATTGATCTTTCCCATCAGCTGATAATGCATTTATCAGCCCTGAGCTGCAGAAAATGTGTTCTTTAATTTTATGATGTGAAAATTTTCAAAAACTTTGCTTGTCTTAGTGAACATCCATTATTATTCTTTTATAATGTCTTTAGAATAAAGATAATGCATTTCAAGAGCAAAGATTCATTCGTAAATGTGATCATGAAGCATTTTTATCCAAAATATATTTATAGGAGTTTTCCACCAAATCATTCAGGCAGTACCTTGAGTTACAGACATTTTGAATGATTAACTAATGGCTTAGATCTGATTGAGAAGCCCATAGACTCTAGAATTTATAGTCTTCGGCCTTCGTATATCTTTTTACCGAGAATCCTGAGGCATTTTGTTGTGTGACTAGATGAAATAGGTCAATTGTCAAAGAAGGCATGATTGAGAAAAATTGGATTTTACTCCACTAACCTTAGGTCACAGGGGTTAACTTTGAACTTGAAAATCTCCACAAAAGAGTTTTTGATACATAATTTGTTTAACCAAAGTTAAGGGCATTCATTTCTTTTTCCATTAACACTGATAATTTTATATGAACTTGACAAATATAAATGTCAATTATTTCTTTTCGCTACACACCTCACTAATGTTCATCCACTCATCAGTGTTCAAAGATGACATGTTAGACATACTCATCCTTGGCACAGTCAGTGACACTGTGTTATTGTTGTTGTTTTTTTCTGTAGCAGATAACATTAACATTGATCCTTTAGGTAGATTGCAGATAATAAATCTTACAACAGGGGAACAGTTTTTTTTTTGTTTGTTTAAGGGTATGAGTTTTTAAAACATAAAAGTTTTATGACACAAAAATGTTGTTGGCATACATTTGGTAGGTCTGCCTTTACTGTTACATCTAATACCTTGCATAGTAAGGAAAAAAAGTTGGAGGGGGGGTGGGTACAGTGCTATTAGAAATACATATATTCAGTGTATGTTGTAAATCTATTATTTGATTATAGAGGATTTTTTTTTTTTTTTTACGCGGCATTTAGGCCTATCACCAGACTCTGAAAACTTTAAACAAAATACACATGTAGTATGGAATAGGTTGGAATTAACAGATTATCATACGTGGGAGCTGCACAGAGTTTTTCCGTATATGTTTGATGGTTTCAAGTAATCTTATGTTGTGGTGAGTATTTACACATAGACATAATTATTTATAGTTCATTGTTTGAATTGTAGGTAGTTTGTTTTTCTTTCCTTGTTTTTCGTAAGTGGTGTCATATACATGTATGTCAGTGTAATGTAATAGAAAGTCAAAACAAAGTGCGACCAAAATGTGTCCACTGTGCAGCTTTGTAGAATTTTCATCTAGCCCATTGCTCACCATTGAAGTCAAATAAAACATTTTTATTTCAAAACTTCCATTCAGTTGCTTTTTGTTTCTTTCACCATCTATTCTACAGATCTGCAACAAAACCCATAAAAGGCTTATGGACTCAAAACTACTGGATGTATTCACATAAAATTTGGTACAGAACATTGTTGCATAAAGATTTGTGTGTGTTTTTGTTTACATAAAGCCGAATAAAGTTTACTGTTTTTGACGTTATTCCGAAAAAAAAAAAAAAATGATAATAATTGAATAGGAAAGTTGCAAGAGTGATCTAATTTGTATGTCCGTTCGATAGATAGACTAACGTGATCAAAACACCAAACAGGTATTCTTTGAATAATATACAATGAACCAATATCAAGGTTGGTACGCTTGTCACAGACCTATATTTAAATGGCAGGGTAGTATCGCTTGGACTATCCTATATTTTTAAAAATTGCTCATGAAGGCGGTGTGTTCTCTTCTACTACTGTTATAGTGTTATAGATGCAAGGATCAGCCTGGTATCTCTGTGGGCCCGATAATGACAATCTGTGTGTTTGTTTGCTGATGTATACATCTGTCTGCCTTCCTCTGTCAGTCAATCAGTCAGTCTGTCTGTCTGTCTGTCTTATTTGCCTGCCTGCCTTTCTGCACTCCTCTGTCAGTCAGTCTGTCTGCCGTCATGCATTTCTTTGTCTATCATTCTTGTCTTTCTCCCTGCCTGCCTTCCTGCGTTTCTCTGTCTGCCTCCCTGCCTGCCTTTGGACAATTCTGTCTGTCTTTCTCCTCGCCTGGCTCCCAGCATTTTTGACTGTCTGCCTGCCAGCATTTCTCTATCTGTCCATCTGCCTGCCTGCCTTTCTGCATTTCTCTGCCTCTGTGTCTACCTGCCTACAATCCACCGTCTGTTTATCTGCCTGTTTACCTTTCTGCATTTCTCTGTCAGTCTGTTTCTACCTGTCTTGTCAATCTGCCTGCCTGCCTGAATTTCTGTATCATCCATCTGCCTTCTTGCCTTCCTGCGTTTCCACTGTCTGCCTGCTTGCCTGCTGCATTTCTCTGGCTGCTCGTCTTCTGTCTGCATATATTCATATAATTATATGGGCAGGCAGACAGACGAGCAGATATCTCTTTCTGGCTGTCTCCCTGCCCACCGAGTTGCCTGCCAGTCTTTTTCTGCCTGCGTGTCTGTTTGACTGTCTGCCTTTTCTGCATTTCTCTATCTGTCCATCTGCCTGCCTATCCGCTCGCCTTCCTGCATTTCTCTGTCTAATGTCTGCCTGCGGGTCCTGCATCGGGGGATGGAGGAACTCGAAAACTCACATTTTTTCAATGACTCAACGGTCCCCTGGCTTCCTGTGGGTAGGGAAGCCTGGCGTCTAGCCTTCTTGGATAAGGACGAATATATTCCGGAGGTTCTGTGTGTACGTTACGCAAAGAACCCTTGACAGTTCAAAATCGATGGAAGAGTAGGCTGAGTGCCGCTGTGGGGGCAAAATTTCCACATTCCAAATTTCTACCCACATAATTTCTCATCAAAAATTGGCAACTTCTAAAAAGCCGAGATAATCCTACATTCTTAGGATTGAAAGGCTTAAGAAAAACAAGTAGAAGCGCAATACCAGACAATAAAAGAAAAAAAACAAAAAAAAAACAAAAAACGAAGCATTCAGTATAAATAAGAGGGTGCCTCGAGCCCGTTGAACAATTTTAAAATGTTACCAAATGACAATTTAACATTTTATTTTATGAACATTGTCACTTATGCATTTTTCCAGCGAAAAAAGATACCATTCATTCATATCGTTTCTTCATCGGTGCAAACTTCAAAATGGTTGGGACGATTCCCAAACCGTTTAGGCAAGAGGAATCACTCTAAGTGCGATTGCATTGTATTCTGAAAGGGTCTAACTTTACTATATTACTCAGAGCAATCACTGACCGATACCGGCTTTGGAGAATCAAACATATTGCTCCAGACTTATGAGAAATGTAAGCCTACATACATACATTCCCCCGCGGGGGTCCGGGGTTTATAAGTAGGTTCTCTGCTCCCACCTGCAGGCCGTGTAAGCCCGCCATCAGTGGGGTGTCTTCCATGGAGTGCCATCCTCGACATTCCAGGGGAGACATCTTGTATCTCTCTCCTTGCTCCTGTCTTCTGTCCCGCGCTTTCTTTCCTCTCTTCTTCTTGACGTGCAATGTATCTTACCGTGCTTGAGCCAATATAGCCGTAATCGTGCTGATGTGTCGTTACACCTCAACACAAACATACATACATACATACATACATACATACATACATACATACATACATACATACATACATACATACATACA
>JBCAUA010271456.1:0-19971 GCA_038406235.1 Peronia verruculata | reverse complement strand
AAAAAATCAAATTTATTATCCTTTGTTAATTCAAAAATTAAACGCAACATTGTCTTTTTGACTGAAAATAACTGATTGATTTTTCTTTTATGGGAACATTCTTCGATTTGCTTCCCACAGCAGTGAAAAACACATGCATGCATACACATACACGTAGACACACACACACACACACAACAAATTCATTATCTCAATTATTTAAACAAGTTTCTTATCAAAAATAAACATAGAACTTCAACCGCTCATCTTCAGTGAAATATTCGGGTCACTACCGTTTGATTGATGATGATTCCATCCGACTATAATAAAAGCCAACATTACCTGAACAAAGAAAGTATCTTTCTTCTTTCAATGCAAATGTCATTTCTCTGCGATGCCATCGACGATTCTTCTCAGCTCAGAAAAGCAGATATTCTTATTGGTTTACAAGAATTTGTGTCTTTACAGATAAAATTACAGAACGTGAATGTGAAGATTTCAATAACGTACTGGAAATTGAATGAAAAAATTGCCGGCAGTCAAATGGTAAAGGTAAGGCTGCAAAACTGTCTCTGGAAGGTGGCCCTCACCACAGACAGATGAAGGGATGTTGACGATGGTTATCATCGATATCATCTGTAGAAAATAGCATCTGAGAGGAAAAAGTAATTAACCTTTCTTTGGTGAAATAGTCTCCTCGTTTTCATTTAAATTGTTGAAAAGATTATCATTCTTTTAGAAGTTTAAAAGATTCTGATGGTGCGTTAGATATTACATGTGACAGTTAAAAGCAATAAGAAATACTCATCGTGAGCAGTGTGTTGTTTCATTGTCATTCATAAGTTTCTACAATGTAACCTCTTAAATAGGCAAGTCTGAAATGGTCTACAAAATGTCTTTAGTGAAAGTACTTGAAAGCAGTTTTGATTTAGCTAGGGGATTCTATAGACAAATGCTTGTAATTATAGAGCTCATAAAAAGATGCATAGAGGAATTCCTTACTAAAATGGGCCGTAAATGTAAGGAACAGCCAAGATTTAAAAAGTACGAGCCAAACTTTTGAATTAAAAAAATGAGCACCTTTTAATCAGCTGAATCTCGGACAAACTCAAACACTGGACCAGCTGAAAATTTTTATTCATTTCATTGCCGTTTCAAGCTCGTTGTTTTTCGTCACCTGGAAAAGTTCCTTAAACGTGTTCTTGAACTTTGAACTCATCTTCATGTACAGAAAAAAGTTTACGCTGGCATTGACAGACTCAAAGAAAAAAATATAGCCCATTACAGCTTTCAACAAATTTAAATATTTCCCATCGATTCTGAACTCGGGTTCAAAACTCATTGCGACAAACAGCAAGACATTGGGAAAGAAACAAATGATAAAGACGGTGGAAATCAGGCTCACAAGCTTGATAACTTTACTGTCCTTTCTCGAAACGTTCTCTGTCTCTGATGTTGTATGCTCTCTCCATTTGGCATAACTGTTGAGTTTAACAGTCAAAATAATGGTACATATAACAACAGTTATAAAAGCTCCCATAGGAAGGAGTACACTGCAGATAATGAAAGCAATTCTGTCCACCTCTTCACGATCATCGGTAAACTTCAGTCCGTAGACAGTTTGATTTCTCTCCGGAGAGAAGAACGGGACCAGTCGAATGGTGTAATAAGTAGGAATGACAGTGCCAATGAAAACAATAAAAATGGTGACTATTATTCCGAATGTTCTGGTCGGCGTGATGAGCATTTTGACTTTGAGTGGCATAGTGACACACAGACATCTTTCCAATGTGATGAAAGCTGTGATCCAGGCAGTAGTACGCGTGCACGCCGCTCTTGGCCAGGTCGTCACGTACACGATATCATCCACTAGGAATGGAAACTTAGCCTCTTGCATCATCGGACTAAAACAAATATTCATCCAAAGGAGAAAAATTAAACTGCCCATATCGGCGATGGCCAATCCAAATAAGCTTATGTTTATGGAGTCCGTGAATCCTTGTTTGATAAAGATGACAACACTGATGATGTTTGTGACAATGCCGAAAATGCAGATGAAATTATTAATGATGCAGTACTGTATTGTTATCATCAATTCCAAACTGTAATCATCCAGTAGAATGTCTGACGAGGCGTCTTGGTCAATCGGTAGACCACTAGACACATTGATTTCACTCACAACCAGAGATAATGATGCCGTATCATGCCTGGATACGGTTGTATCCTTAATGCCAGCTGATTGTGATGTGCCAGCCAATAGCAGGAGGAAATACAAAACAAACACACATCTAAATGTTGTCGGATTTACATTGCAGGTCTCCATGCTACTCAGTGTTCAAAAGAAAGTCTTATACTTTCAAAATCTGGATTCTCTGAAAAATGCTATTACACGATTTTTTTTTTTTTTTAAATTTTAGACCCTGTAATTTGTTGTCAGTTGAAAGAGAGATTTCAATTTTATGTTAGTGCTTGTTTGTTATGAAATAAATTCATGCTCTTTTCGCCAACTGCTGAAGGTCATGTCTGTGGTATTCAAAGTAAGTCAGAAAATGGACACAGGTTTATTGCAGAAATGTAAGCTAAATTAATCCTAAAATAAGGTCTGTAAACAGAAAGCAATAACAAGCGTTTCACCATTTATTTTTAACAGACAAGAGTATCTGGATGGTCTGAATGACGGGTATCTGAGCGGTCTACCTTATTTCACCGTAGGTCGGAGTCATGAATAATTTCTTCACTCGATGTGTGAATAAAACCTTTATTGGCGATTTCTACTTTGCTTAGTTCTATGCCTGAGGTGAGCGATGCGCTATGCAAAGCAACGTGGAGTTTAAGTTTAGGATCCGAATCTCTTCTCACTCTGTCATTCACTTAGCTCACAGAAACACTCGCTCTGGATCTCCTTGTGTTCACAAAGTGATCACTAATGTTTCCTTTGTATAACAGTGTGTGTTGACAGTTGACAGGAGGTCAATAGCTCGCCACTAAGACTTGCCTTCAGTCAACATACTCAGTGACCTGAACAATTATTATTTCAACAACTGTTACAATGAGAATGAGAATAAAAGTTGGATTTAATCTTCCAGCCATTTTCAAGGGAGAAGAACTGATATCTTTGGCCATTGTTTGCAATCTCAATTCAGTGTCTAAATGTCCAAACCTTGCATGTGCTTGTATATTTCTAAGTAAATCCAATGAGCACATGCTGTAATTCCGTGTAGTAGTTTACCAGACTGTGAGCTGGTAAAATTATAGATAAAAATCAGTTGTCACAACCAAAATGAAGCTTGTGCCATGTCAAAATAAAATAATGACAGATTTGAAAATCATATTTAAAAGAAAAAAAAAACCGTAAGAAAAAAAGATAGAGGGAAAGTGAGAGAGGTTAAAAGAAAAAGAAAAGAAAACAGACAGAAACTGGTTGTAGATTATTAATATAAATGTACCTCATTCTCATATCGAGTGACATATATTAAATTCGATAAAGTACCTGTTTTTTTTTGTTTTTTTGTTTTACATTATTACTTGGTAGGTAACCGAAAACAATTTTTTCACAAAGGTCAAATCATCATGGAGTGCAGTTAATTACACTATGACAACGTGTATTCAACATTAAACACTATTGTATAACTCTATTATTGTGCCGGCTTGTTGGGACTAACACAGCTATATGAAAAGTGGACGTTTAACAGAACAGCAGAGATTGATAAGAACAGTTTTATTCTTGAACTGGGAAAGGAATTGGAGGGAAGGGGAGGGGGGGGGGGGAGGAATAGTTTTCTTTATACTTGCATGGTGGCAACCGCACATTATAAATAATATGTCCTGTTGGCTTGTTCCACTGGGAACAACAATTATTGTCTGCGTAATAGTCGAAACACATTCGAACTCTTAAAGACGAAATGAAATCTTTGAAATAAGTGACTAAAGTCAATAATTCTGTACATCGGACATGATGGTATTAAATAACAGTGTTCAACCACAATGCATTTTATGGGCCATATCTGTTTCAGGGGACGTCTCCTTTGATGTATTCATATACACCAAGATATGGTTTAGTAGTTTCTTGTTTAAAAAAAAACAAAAAACAAGAAAACAATTGAAAATGGCCACTTTCTTCGTTTGATATGCCTGTAAATAAAGATGACCAGGATATATGTGTATGTTCTCATGGGTGTAAAACGAATCCGTGATTCCAAATGTTTAATGGCGATTGTTATAGCAAGGCAAATAAAAGCTAATTGTTTTGCAATTTGATCTAGCACCAGTTTTCTCCGTTTTCTCTAATGGCAACTCCAACGTCGTGTCCCACATTCAAAAATTATATCATCATCCGAGATCTGCGTTAATCCTTCCCCACTTTTGATCAAAGGCAAAGTAAAAGTTAGCAGTGATAGGAAAACTCCTCAGGTGGAGCAAGACAGATGACGGTCTTCAGAGGAAGAGCGACTTCTTTCATTAGATGTTTCAGCTTTTAACTTCTGAATCTTCTAAAATCCCGGGCACACCGATGTCATCACTCCCGATGTCCGTCAACCACATTTTTTTTTTCTCACAGGGCCTCTCTGCTGTTTGAACCAGTGCCACCTGGTTGTCGGCCCAGATGTGGTTGACAGCGGTGCTCTAATCATTTTGATTCGTAGGCCACTGTTTTTATGGCTTAACATTCTATTTAAATTTATTGCCGGCATCAAGCGATGTAGAGGCCGCATCGTTCCTTTTCCATCAAATTTAATAGGAAGAGTTCTTCGCCATCTACTGCTATCTCACGCAAGGAGCTTCTAACTTTCGGTCCACCTAGGGTGAGCTTCTTCAGTAGAAAATATTCTGTTGAACCAAAACGACCCCTTGCTCTCACTTCTACTGTGAGTGCGTTTGTCTTTATTCCGATTCATCTCAAGTCCGTCTGGAGATCTTCGTACTTGAACATCTTGTACTCGTTCTGCTCCTCCATATCTGGCTCACAAGGAACAGACAGCTCGACAAGGATGTACGACGTGGCAACTTTCGAACTAAGCACTATGTCCGGCCTCATACCTGACCTCTTAATTAATGAGGGATATTTTTCCTTTTCTGTCATATAGTAACTCCGTCCTAGTCGCCGGCTCCCTCCAGTATGCCTAGTACTGGCGTGTTGCAGTTGAACTCGGTGAGAATACTCGTTGACTCCTGCACGAATATATTTTTTCCTGGATTCATCCGATTTCTCCGGCTTTGTCACTGCCGATGCAATTGTTCGTGAAGGCACTTCATTATGTCGCCAGGCACATCTTCACTGGCCACGTCGACTTTGTAACTAGAGAGAACATGTAATGTATGTTTTCCCTCACAGAGTGGGCATTCGTCACCGGTCTCCTTCCTTGACCTGGTGAGGTCTGTTTTTGAGTCTGTCTTTGTGGGAAGTACATCAAATGGGGTACAAATACTGAAGGCCAGTCTGCTCAAGGGTTTCATGTGCCATATGTCCTCCCATGTCAACGTTCTTTGGAGGACACCCTCTCAGTTTGTTCACTGCCCCTGTAGCTCCTGCTGCACAGCTTTTTTGGATTCTTTTCTCGTCTTCTTCATATCTGATTTCTATGAAAACCGTGTCTCCTCTTTCTCAGGGAATCGCTGTGGATCACAGTGAGACCGCTTGCTTAGCCGATTCTAACTCTTCCCTGTCAGATTGAGTGAATCCGATGGTCTCGTTTGTCTCTATGGACTATTCTGCTGCATCGACGGCTTCTTTCACTTTCTGCTTTCGGTCCATTTTCAGTTCGGGTTCTATCTTCCTCACATTATCATCCTGCCAGCCCTTGAACATCAGATTAAGGTGGCTAAAAGTCATTAAGGATATAATTTATCACCTCTATGAATGTCATAGCACATTAATCTCATGTTTTGATCGGTCAAACGTTGACAGTTATATTAAATGATTGGCAAGTTCGAAATATACCAGTTGTTCAAGGCAAAGAGTGGCCATGTCGTGACTATCCCTCTTTAGAAATGTACTCTTCTATGGCCAATGAGAACCTAGTTTAAAAGTTACATAGCTGGGAGAGATATGGTTCCAGAGGCAAAAACTGAAATCTGCTGAAAGTAGATTAGTTTTACTATCTCTCCTGCTACAAGAATTATCAAATAAATAAAACTGTCATAGAAAAAGCCATCATCTTAATGGACAGGAGAAATAAAAACAAAATTTCCATAAGTCTCTAAAATTTCATAATTTCTGGAAAACTTGAAGCACCTAAAATCTTTTCTGACGAGAACACACCATAAGTTCCTATCAGGTGGTTCTAAAAAAAATAAAAATGAAGAGACACCAAAGTAGTTTACTTTTTCTGAGACAGTGTTAAGAAAAGGCATCAGTTTTTGCAATGAAAACTAATTTTGAAAGCTTTTTGATCTGAATGTCATCCTTAGCATATTTTGCAGAATAAAATGGACAATCTTGTAGACTTATATAGCATTTTGTTTCTTTTCATAGGTCTATATTTCCAATATTCCCCAGCTTTGTCGCTCCGCATCTTTCGCCAAAGACGATTCTTGTCACAGTTATAACACAGTTTGAGCAAGTCAGTTGTAGTCGTTCTGAGAAACTTCAGCAAAGATGCTTTGTCTGCGCTCAAAGGTCTAAGTTAGAGAAGGTGTTAATAATTTTAACTTGAAGGTGAGCCCCTTGGATTAATGTTTTACTAATGGTCTGTTTAAAAAGTTCACTGCGCGATATTTAGCTCAAAAATCCTCCAAAAAGTAATTTGGTTTGTTGTTTTATGACATTGTGTTCTGCAGAATCGCGTGCAAATTCAGTAGGGTGTAGCCAGTCGTCGTATTTTTCTTGTGTCAAGTCCAAGGGTTTCTATGGCTGTTGAACCTACAGATGTACAGCAGAAGACATGAGATCGAATGCTATTCTTTTCAGGAACTGGATATTTCTTCTGGCATCTGAAGAAGCACCAAACCATTATGTGTGTCTTTGACTCCATTCCCCCTTAGATGCTCACCCGAGGTGTGAGAACCAGATACCGATAAGGAGATCACCATTAAAAAAAATTGGTGCACTAGGTCTTCATTGCATACAGAGACACCAATATTGTTTAAGTTGGACACTTCATCAATAGTCGCACATCACCATTCTGCCGGGACAACCACACCCAGGAGGTTGAAAGGCGTATTGAAAACGTAGGGTAGATGGAAATATGCAATTCCTATGGCTACTGTAAGTTTTTACTTCTGCTTAAGGTTACTTCTTGTTCAGACATCACATATTGGTTGGTTTGTAATACTGGGCAAAATTTCATTTTAGAACCACTTTATGTTTACTTCCTGTCTCGAAGTACCCCCAACCCATATTTAAATTTGCTCTTTAGGAAATACAGTTGTCTCGACTAAGTGAACTACGGAAAGTTCCCGTCTAATTTTAGTAGGAGGGTACAAACATTCCAAACCGTTCATTGTCATTGACATAGAAAATCTCTAATTGAAGGAGGAAGTCAGTTCGAAATGCTGAGATATTGTGTGACCACATCACTCACAACCCCTTTCAAAGGGATCTAACCCGTGATTAGCTACAGAACAAGAAATAGACAGAAAGGGTGGTTCAAAATAAGACAGAAATGTCGAAACTCATTTAAGGAAATAGAAATTATGGATGTGGACGCTGGGGCTTTGCCTTCTCGTGCGGCTGTCTTCTTGGAGCGGGTCCGAATGGTGAAAGAACACCGTACGCCGAAGGAAGGTATCTATTGGCTAATAAACGTTCGAAATAAAGCAGTGTTTTAGGGGTTTGGGTGGAGGGGGGGGGACAGGATTTTTTTAAAAACAAAGAACCGTCGAGATAATCTCCACGATTTAGTTGAAAGAAGTATATAGAAGGTAATATAACCATACTGGATTTATTTAGAGGACGGCTCTAGGAATTCACATCCCTAGAGTGACTTTGTCATTTGTTGGAATTTATTACTTGACTGAATTTAGTGGTTCTACTACATACCTGTGTGAACTCCGATGAATTCTCGTAACCACTCTGAATACATACAACCTCTGAGTAAATATCAGACACACAAAAAGGGGACTTAAATTACAGTGATGAATAGCTAAACGGATAGCTAACAATGCATGTTTCACTGTTTTTTTTTTTTTTTTTTGGTAAAAATATCTATCGTAAATGAAATGCTCATAAGACTATTCCCTTTTTATCTGAGAAAAGGAAATTTGCCCTGCCTTGTAAAAGAACTTTTGCAACAACTGAATCTATGTTTTCTAGAGAATAAGAATGGTGATTATGTAGTGGAATTAATGCGTTCTTGGGCGACAGTGTACTCAATATGTTGCAGCCAAGAAAAGACCACAAAATATGCGTATACCCCAAATGACAGAAAAATAAAAGACAAACAATAGATTGGGTGGCTAGTATGGATTTTCTGCAGAATCACTGATTTACAACGTCCAAAAGAATGGAAACCAGTGCGGCAAGTAGGATGTTTTGGGCAAATATTTTTTAAGCAGCTGCAGGAATTGTTCTTCTACTTCTTCAGGATCCCCTCCACCTTGTTCCATCTGTTGTTGTATTTGCTACTGTTACTATTGGCTTGACGACTGGGTTGGTAGGTCGACAGTAGAACCTACTGTGAACATAAAAATATTGGTCAACACATAACGTCGATTTGTTTCCTTAAATAAAATAAAATAAATTCTCAAGAGTCAAAGAGAACGACCTTCTTATGACAGCTTGTTGGTGTTTTTTTTAGTGATTTGTTTTTGTAAAATGACCTGTGGTTCTAAATATTTATCATACAGAGGGACTTTTACAGTGTCCAGTGTAACATGAAATGAATGAGCGAATGGATGAATGAATGGATGGATGAATGGATGGATGGATGGATGGATGGATGGATAAATGGATGGATGGATGGATGGATGGATGGATGGAGAGAGGATAAAATAGAAGGATTGATAGGTCAATGTGGCTTTTGTTTTATCTGCCGGTGTAGAATTGTAAGGTAAGTAACGCATGCTACTGGTAAGGAGAACAATTTGATCATGACAGTTTCCCAATGTAGAATCCTTCAGATAAATGTGTACTTACATGCTGGGAAGTGACTGTTCACGTTAACCAACTATGGCGTCAGATTCATATAATCCATGTCTTGTCTCCTTCTTTGTATTACACTTTGGTGTGAGTTTGAGGTTAAAGGCTTAATTTCACCGAATGCCCGAAAGCTGCTCAAAAGCAAACCGGCCGTAAGTTTGCTTCACTTTAAAATAGGCTCAATAACGTTAGAGAACGTCATTTTGGTAAAAATTCATGTAAGACAGTGTTCCGTTCAGCAAACAATCAGGTTTTGATTTTGGGTTTCCAGTTTGAAAAGGGTATTTGATAGGAAAGGCTTTGAATTTGTGGCCGGTGAGTCTGTACTTTCCAGTGCCCAGCCAGGATTTATCTGGTGGGAGACTGACAATACTCCGAATAAGAGAATGTTTTTAAGTTTCCGTTTAGTTTTGACAATCTGTGTTAGTACATTCTCTTCATGCATATCCGAGTGTTACTAACCTGTGCAATATCTCCAGGTAAACAAGAGACGGAAAAGTGGTCCCAGCATCTCACAGAAGAGTGGAAAGGAGAATCTAAGTATCCGTTAAAACGTGTTTTTTACTTGAAGGATCCAGTAGTATATGTCTACATTTGGGGGAGGCCTCTACTCGGAAACAAGCAAAGAATGCTACCACCTGTTCTCTTACCACTGGAATGGCCCCTATGTTATTTCACACGTCAGTCTTTGTCGTCAGGCCGGTACCGGTGGCTTGGGCTCTGCAAAGGTAATGTTCGTATTAATATAGGTACAGATCCACAGCTTCTGAAGAGCATCATGCCAATTTCAACTGATGTTTCAAGAAGTTTTGCATAGTTTTCTTTTGTGAGTCGAGAGGACACGAAAAGTTGCCTTGCTGCAAGTGATGCGATCACAAATGGAAATGGAGATAAGGACAAAGACAATGGGAAAGATAGCGATAAAGATTGGGATAAAGATAAGGATTGGTATGGATGTTTATTTTTTGGCCCTCCTGTGATGGTCTCAGTGACTGCATTTGACGGAAAGACGAATTATATACTGCTGAGGAGATAGCATACAACAGTAGTAATACAGATAGAAATGATGGCAATTTCCAGGGAAAAAACCACAACAGCGATGTGAATTCCCGAAGGAGAACGAACAGAGACAATAAGCATCTGCATCGAAGCATAAATAGTGCTCGAGAAGAAATGTTTACACCGTCTCGGATACATACTTAGACCCGCCAAAGAAAAAACAAACAAAGAAACAAAACAAACAATCAAAAGCACTACACAGATCTGTCGATCTCAGGCATGGAAGCCTTCAACCTGAAGAAATGGTCGTTCACTGTGTCCTCGGTCAGTTCGACAAGCCTGGACTGCCATTGTATCAGTCTTGTCGTTCTAACTATCTGGTACCTCTATCTGCCTGATGGAGAATGTCTCCATTCCTAGCGATTTACTACCATCTTGAAGTGCAGTAATGTAAACAGATGACAGAAGCAGGGAGCGTTGGGGGGGGGGGGGGGTTCTGCACGATCCGAGTGTTACTAACATGTGTAATATCTCCCGAATCAGTATTAGAACCAACCTATACACCCCAATCTGCCATCAACGAGTTAAAGGCAGTGCTGGGGTGGCGAGAGACCGGTAGACAGGAATTGGGTGACTCAAACGGAAGTGACATTATTGGATTGCTATGTGATTTCTTCAATGGTCACTGTCGCCTTATCCAGGACCGGGGTGACCAGTGAGTGGAGGTGAAACAGAGCATTGCTAACCATAATAAGCGACATAACAACCAAACATCATCACCGAAAGTGCCAACAAATCAGTAAATTCATCACTGTTTGTGTTACTACCACAGTTCATCATCGAAGCCACTGCTATCATTGCTATAACTTGCACATTTATAACTATTTATAAATACGAGTATAAATAGCTATACCAACACAAACAACGAACAAGAAAAACAATTCCATGGAGATATTTAATGCCATTACGTTGTTTATTGTTATTGCTTGCATTCAGCAAATCAGACATTATGGCAAAAACAAAACAAAAACAAAAAAACAAAAAAAATAACAAACCAGCATCCAATATATTTTTTTTATAAAGAACAAACAACAAAAGATAAATAAAACAATGTGATAATTATTACTTTGATAACAAAAACGTGAATATGTTACATGTTGCGTATATTTCATGTCATTTTGTTGAGTCGTTTATTAACCAAACAATGTTAGCAACACAGTTTCCACGCCAAAATCTCCTGATAGTAACAGTCCAGAAACTCTGTTATGTCTGTCTGAGCAGCAACATAATGTTATGTAAATATCAAAAGAGTTTCCTATGACAAAATGTTCTTCGATGCTGTGTCAAACTCCCTTATTCTGTACAAAGTAAAGATAAGATTAAATCGATTCTGTCAGAAGAGACATGACTATATGACATCAGATCGGATGAAGCGAAATGGAAGAATGGACGTTTTTTAAATTTTTTTGTTTTTTTTTTAAAATAAAAACATCGCTTGGTAGTTGTGTTTTCCACTTCCATCAGTGCCGATAACAGGAAGTAAAAATATTGTTCTAAACAAAAATCTCTTACTTCTTCAACAAGATAATAAGTACGGTATGATGTAACATGGAGATGCCCCCCAGAAGTGTCGAATAAATTGGACAAACCCAGCTGACAAAAGGTCTGTCCTCCCAAAACTCTTCTTTGAGAATAAGGAGGATTTGTATAGTAACAAAACAGTGAGCATAATTACTTCACCTTTCTAAATGACGTAATAATGATATGTTTCAAAATTAATGTAAAACTAATATTACATTTAATGGAGAAATAACTAACTTCTGGAACACTTTAGCAGTGATCATTCTATTTTTTAATTTTTATTCATTAAAATATGCGATATAAACACAGAAAAGATTCCTTTTGGACTGTTCATTGTTCTTACAAAGACTGAGCCTTGTTGGTCTGTGCTGATATCTGAAATATGTGAGGCAACAATGAATGTCATTTTTTATGTAAATTTTGTTCTTGGAGACTCTCGTCCAGTGGTTGGTGGTTGGTGGGGATGTATAAAGAATTGATAAAGTGTTGAATAGCTGGCAGACAGGAGCAGACAGACTAGATGGTCGAAGGATGGATGAATATATGTATGTACGGATGATTGGATGGATGGATGGATGGATTGATGGATGGATGGATGGATGGATGGGTAGATGAATGGATGGATGGATGGATGGATGGATGGATTGGCTGATGGATGGATGAATGGATCAATAGATAGATCTATGTATGGATGGATAAATAGATAGGTGCATAGATGTTTATGTGGATGTTCAGATGGGTGGATGGATGGATGGATGGATGGATGGATGGATGGATGGATGGTGACTGAATGGATGGAGTGATGGATAAATGAATAATGGATAGATGTATGAAAAGATGGACAGACAATTGAAATGAAACGGGAACAGCAGTGTCTCATGTCAAAAGAAAACATGAAGGAAAACAAAGAGAAGAGTGAGACGACACAATAGAACATTAGTTGATACCACTATAGTGAGATGAATGGGTACTGTCCTACATTGTTGTAATGCTGATCTTAACCACCACAAGCGTTTATGCCTAGAACCAAACAGGTAGTCCATCGCTGTTGTTACAGGATATATTATAAGGATAAGACAAGGCCTGGGGACCAAGTGAGTGCACATCTCTGATCTGCAATGTCTTTTTGCTTGCTCCTTTATATTAGATTCGTTGACAAGGGTATTTGTTCCTAAGAACGGTTATTGATTTGTTTGGACCAAGCGAGAGGCTGGAAATCCCCTGTTTAATTTTAGTAGACTAGGGGGTACAAACACTTCAAACTGTTCACATTGACGTAGAAAAACACATAAAAATGCACGTGATCGATGACAACTGTTCACATATCTCGTGGTGGAGCGGCAACAAATACCAGCGAGTGTTCTATTTTTAGCAAGGGGGTACAAACACTCCGTCCGGGATTTCCAAGTTTTTGCTTAGTCGAATGTGAACTATTGTCTACGCGACGTAAACATCACCAACAACAACAAAGCTTCCCTTTTATTTTTTTTTTCTAACCAAACACCTGAATCACAACACATCTCAGGCAGTGTGCATAGCAGGCCAATTCCATCTCAGTGGACGAGTTTCAGTTACAAAATGGTCCGTCCAATTGTAATTTAACGCTAATATTGTGCCGTGCTAGTAACAGACACAATGAGACATTTCAAGCACCTACTCATCGGATTCAGAACACATTAATGGAAATAAATATCTCAACAATCGCATTTCTTATACATCAAAACTTAACTGATTTTGCTACGTTTGTTTTCTTTCTGCTATCTTTACCTACATTTTTTTTTTCGAAGTCCTGCTTTTATTTTTGGAACAAGTGTATTAATATATGTCAATTACCAATTGCACCATACCAATGTTCAAATTGGATCCTCTTTAAACATCATGTTGGTCAATAGATTTTCTCTGACAATCATAATTAACTCTTGAAAAGTGAGTGTTGTAGAGTGTAGAATTTAAGTGTCATTTCATGTTGGAAAATACACCAGGTAGCTTGACAGCTCAAAAATGAAACACATTGGACACAATGACATCTCTGACATTTGACATGCTATCATTTCATGCCTACAGGGAGGCATGGATATACTTCTCTGCATTTCTATGCTCATGTTACTAATTAACACTACCAGAGGTGAATCAATGACGGGGTCTCGGATACTATCTTTGTTATTCTGTGCAGCAGCACGCCATCGTGACATTGTATATGTCTCCATTACAAATTTATAACAAATCAAATAGCCAACTTCAGTTCGCTCACAACTGTTTTTGAGTAATAAAATAAGCGTTAATTAAAACAATTATAGCTTTTCTTAAAAAGAAAAGTCTTGCTAAAGTCATACTGTAACATAAAGTAAACTGCTTAAACAGTTTTGAATACTCGATTTTCGTCTGAAGAAAACTATCCATTCTTTGACACCCCTAAATTTTTGCCTTGTTCATGTCTCTGTAATTTTGGGATTTTAATCCAATCTCTTTTACCTCAGCTCTCTGTTAAATATTCCAGTTATTTCTGGTGAATGAAAGCGAACTCATTCTTCAGAGGCTAAACAATCGTGGAATGGAGTTAACTTTTCAGAATAATTTTACAAGAAAGTTTAGCGTATTTTTTTTTTTCCACAGTGCCGTATTATATACAAGTAAGTCAAGACTTTTGTTTATATATATAGCATACCATATATACATGCTATATGCTATATATATAATCAATCGGCAACAGAATGCCTGCAATAGGCTTATGGACGAAAACTGTTGCATGGGTCCATACAGCACACAACAGCGTTAGATCTGTGTTTCTATGTTACATAAACCTGAAAAAAGCTCATTATCTTTGGCGTTATTCTGAAAATGCAGTAATAATTGAATATTAAACTCGCGAGGCTGCTTGATCCGAATTGTACGTTGGATAGTATGGCGTGTTCAAAACAGGGTTTCTTTGTTTAAAATTCAAGTTTAATCAACCAAAATATCAACAACAAGGAACAGCGCTTTGCCATGTACATTAAATCGCAGGGCTATTTCTTTTTTGTTTGAAAATCTCCCGCTGAGGCCATGCGTTCTCTTCAAGTATATATAGTTTACTTGTTTGTTTATTGTTTATTTATATACTATTTATCAATTTACTTCTTTTTTGTTTAACTATTTCTTTTACCATTTGATGGCCAAATTCCAGTTTATCTGACAAAGAAAACAATAAAAGCAATCATGTTGTCTGTTGACAAAAAAAAAATCTATAGCCCTTATTCTATCAGGCACAATCGTTATCTTTCTGTCTTTAATGGTACATTCACCTTAATAATGAGATTTTACAAGCCTCTTCTCTCCTGCCATAAATGAGGAAAATGATTTTCTTTAGATATAAGAAGGCTTTAAATACAGCACCTGTAAAGGTTTAAACCGTGCATTATATCAGTTACAAGGTAACCTGACTTTGTATTGCTTGTATATTTCAGCCCTTTTTTTTTAAAGGACAAGTTACAGGGAGAAAACGAACACTGCACAGAACTCCTGTGAAGACAGACAGACAATAGAAAGTAAACTATTTACTGTAACACAGCTTTCGTAGTGTGAAAAATTAGTGCCAGTCCAACAGAGAAATGTGAATTCAGATTTGACCATGTGCCAGATTTATCTTTGCTTGTTGTGGATTTGCTGTTCCTGTTTACATGCTACTGTAGCTTCATACCCACAATCTTCGGAGGTTACGAAAGCTGATCAGTTAGAGCGTTTATATAACAAATCTGTTCAGCATAGAGAGTTTCCTTTTCTAGGACCAGAAGAAACAGAAGATGACAACGTCGACGAATTTGTCAGCCAGTATACAACAGATGTGGTCATCATCATTCAATACTGCGTTCTCAGTACTTTGTTCAATATCTTCGGAATCATCTGCAACATTATCAACATCATCATCTTCACTAAGCAAGGATTTGGAGACTCCATAAATATCTGTTGGCTTGGTCTCTCAATATCAGATCTGGGGAGCTTAATTGCACTTCAAGGTATCATTATCTGTTTCAGCCCTCCTATGCAATACTCAACTTCTTTACCTTTTATATCTCAAGATATTGCATACATTGTAGTAGGCATGCCTCGTGTAGCCTGTATGCGTATCACTGCCTGGATCACGGCTTTTGTCACATTTGAAAGATGTCTGTGTATCATCATGCCACTCAAAATCAAGCTGATTATCACACCTGATAGGACTCGCAATGTCATCATTGCAATCTTTCTTATTTTTATCGGTTCTATAATGCCGGCTTACTATACAAGTCGCCTGACTTGGAATTTTTATCCGGAGAAAAACCGAACACTCCTAGGGCTGAGCTTCACTCCAGATAGGCTAGAAATTGACAGCATTTCCTTCATGATCAGCAATGTCACTCTTCCTATCCTGGCGCTTTTCATTATCATGGTCTGCACCATCACCCTCACTGTGAAACTCAAGCAAAAAAGTAAATGGAGAGAAACATCAACGACAAAAGCTGACGACATATCCAAGAAAGACACCAGTATTGTTAAAATGGTCAGCTTCATCTCTTCTGTCTTCATAATTTGTTTTATCCCAAACGCGATCACATTCTGCGCCATGGCTTTAGTGCCAGACTTCAACTTGGACGGCAGATACCGAAACCTTTTCATCGTTGTCATAATCAATGTTTTCTTAGCCGAGTCTGTCAACTCTAGCATCAATATCTTTGTCTATTTCAAAATGAGCTCAAAGTACAGAGCCACTTTTAATCAGTTATTCCGTGTATCAAAGCCTGATTGAAATACAGGATTGATTCCCACGTAATGAACAAATCATTTGCACTGGTTGAAAATGACAGTTTGTGACAGAACAGACTCACCTACACACCAAATCTACATTAGGTGAAACAAAGTTGTTAAAAGAAGGCAATCAACATGGGGGAAACGAATTGTTTTCCAACTCAGTGGTCTTTGAAGGAGAATACGGCATGTCATAATTGGTCACTCTTGTACTCCCTGAGGCCCAGCGTGTGGGAGTGGTCCTTGTGAGTTAAAGTCACGCCCACACCTTCAGAAACAGTTTGTCTGAATAGAATTTTTGGCACCATAATATTTATTAACATCAGAATCTGTCCTCCTAATCATATCAGATGGCCGTTTGTATGAAAAGTTAAAAAAAAAACAAAAAAAGCCAACTGTCCACAAGTCAAGTTTGTAGTGTTACATTTTCTACTTTGTTTTTCCCTCGGGGTTGTATTTCTTACACCAGCGTATATAGGTATTTTTGACGCTGTTAATGTCGGTGCTATTCTTAGTCCTGTTGTTGCAATATAGATGCAGCTGTTATAAATGCTGGTGATTGTGAAAGTAAGCAAATTCTAGGAAGACAAAAGTTTACCTTCATCTGCAGTACAGAGAAGACTTCAGAGAAGATTTCAGCAGATCTTTGCTGCTGTTATTCATTGTTAGTGTCCGTAAAGTTTCGTGTGTATCGTTGCAGATTTGTAGTATAGGTTAAGTATTTTAGTTTGTTTTTTTTTTTTCTTCTTCTTTAATAACTCAAAACTGCAACGTTGGACCATAAAAGACAGAATCATTTATTCATAGCTCGGAAAGCGAGGACGAGATTTGTCATTGTGATACAGAACATTTTACCTTGGTAGCCTTCGGAAATGTATGAATAGGTGGGGGGGGGGGGGAAGAAAGAATAGAAGAAAGTGGGGGAGAGAGAGAAGCAACAAAATATTTTAGAAAGGTGTTGAATATCATATGATATAACTGTTCTGCAGTTCATACTTCCACCTATCAAAATGCTATATCTGGTAAATAGTATGCAGCATAATTAATCTTGCACTTAAAGTCTGGAAAGGCTCAAATAACCTTATTAAACCGTATTAGAAATGAGATGACTTCATGAACACATTAATTAATAACCTACATGGTACTCGTGCTACATTTTCACCATGTCGCACAATGGCACACAGAGATTTTCAGTATGCATTTATTTTGTACGAATGGGTGATCAGCCTGTCTCGTTTAGCAACCTATCTAAAAACAGGAAAACACCAAATTCAAACCTTTTTGGAGAAGTAAAGACTCCGCCAGAGCTAATCTCTCAAAAGACGAACCTTTGACACAACTGCCAATGACATCCCGATGATTCTAACTAAAACTGCTCCTAATGATGATGATAATCTATAAGGCTACAAACTGCAATATCTGCTAACTACAGCTTGATCTATGGGCAGAAGTAACAAAAATAACAAGATAATTGAATGTGTCTTCACTGCATCGTGACAGATGGACCAAAATTGGCCCTGTTTGCCGTAGGATTGATAGGAGTAGGCTACCAGTCCCCCAAGATAATGGCCATGAACGGTGGTAGCACAGCGAGGCGCATAACTGCATGATACTGTTTTTTGTTTTTTTTTTAACTTTAGTTTAAGAAAGTGTTATAACAATAATACGAATAATACCGTCATAACAATTGTGTAACAATAATGTTCGTAATAATACAATGATTTAATATGATCATAATATAAGAATAACAATACAAAAGCATGACATAAAAAGTATAAATTATAAAATATCAGTAATGCTGCAATGACAAAAACAAACAAACAAACAAACAGACAAATAATTGTTCAGAACTTGGCGTATCTGGTAACTCCTTCAGCTTCAATCTACTCTATGCTACATATCTGTTGTTGAATTGAATAGACTACTAGTAGACAGTATGTAAGTTGACATTCAAAACTTTTCAATGAAATGACGATAAGGATGATGATGATGATAATGATGATGATGATGCGAAGAGCCAAGAGGCTCGAAAATTTGGCAAATATTTTATCATCACAATCAAGTTGTTTATAGATTTCTATGTTATCTGTTTTTCTTGAATTGTTTTGCTAGTTGCCGGTCAGACATTTCTATTGTGTTTTTATAAAAGGATGATGATGATGATGATGATTACCATATTGCAGTAATAATAATTATGATGGTGATGATGATCGGGTAGCCCCGATGAAGAGGCAAAACGGTTCGAAAATTATTGGCCAGTACCATGAGTTAATTTTAATCCTGAACATAATAAAACTCGATACTACGGACTTTTAATGTCTTAAATGAGTTGTCGGTGGACAGTCCTTCTTAAATTTGGAGATGTTTCTATAAACGGATGATGATCGTAATGAAGATGATGATAATGATAAATTGCAACAATTCACCAAGTGATAAGATATCAACTTCTTTAAGGTCTCTCCTTACTTGTTGTTGGCTAACGGCCGTCTGTCACAACTTTCTCTCTCCTCTCTCTCTCTCTCTCTGTCTTTCTCTCTCTCTCTCTCTCTCTCTCCACTGGGCTGTCCAAATTCAAGAAAGAGGTGAGAATGAAGTACTGCAAAAGGAGACAACTGAGAAAACATCAGGCTAACACAGTAGCACCACTTCTCACCCGCAAGTTATCCAATAGGCCGTGCTCATCATTATGCAGTTTCAATCAATAACGACATTATAGTAACAGGAGTTGATACCAGCCTAAGTAAATTGTTCATATTCGACCAAGCACAAATCTGGAATCCCCAACTGAAGTGTTTGTACCACTAGTAAAAATAGCACTCTCACTTATGTGTATTACGCTCCACCACGAAATCCCACAACACAGAATGAACGTTAAATTTCGGGAAAAACGCGACGCCGGAAGGATATCATACTTTTTCCTACGTCATTAAATCATTAACACTACTCGTTGCTTCTTTTACTTGGAGACCATCTAGTTCAATAAGCTCACAAAGAAGAGTTTTAGTTATATATTTCCTCTCCACTTGATCACGGTCAAATCGAAAAGTGAGACATATTTGCAAATGGTTTGGATTGTTTGTATAAACCTTTCGCTTTGTCTGAACAAATATATTGTTAATAGTTCATAATCGACCAAGCACAGATCTGGAAATCCCAGGCTGAATGTTTGTACCCCCTATTGAAAATAAACACCACGAAATCCCACAACACTAGTGTTGAACGTAAAACTTCGGGAAAAACGCGACAGCGGAAGCACGTCATACTTTTCCTTACGTCATTAAATCATTAACACTACTCAATACTATTCTTATGTTTAGGCCATCTAGGTTCAATAGGCTCACAGTGAAGACTGTTAGCGATACATTTCCTCCACAACGTAACAGGGTTAACCCGAAAAGTGAGTCAATTCTGAATAGTTTGGAGTGTTTGTCCGCTAAAAATAGACGCCGGTATTTCCAACCTTTCTCTTGGTCGGTACAAATTTATACGGCACCAATATAGAATGCAGATAGTTTCAATGGCCTGCACAGAACTAAAGCGGTATAGCAGTAATTATAGTTGTTTCTATAGGCGTC
>JBCAUA010271347.1:0-19972 GCA_038406235.1 Peronia verruculata | reverse complement strand
CCGCAAAGATTCATAAAATGTATATCAATGCAGACATGACAACATAGAACTCTAAGCGCAAAGAACTAAAGCAAATAAAAACATAATAGTACTATAAAGCACCTTTAGCGCTGAGCTCGCTAGAACATTAAGTTTTACTGTGTTGTAAATCAATCTTTATAAGTAAAGCTACGTTCAACTGCTTGCGGAGAATTTCTGTCTTAAATTGTGCCTTTTTCTCTGTTTTCTGTAAATACACACAAATACATGTACATCACTTTACTATTTATAATTATACAATTTTATAATCCAAATGTATCTAAAGTGAATATAAAACAAATTTCAGCACATGCATCCCTCCCTCCCCACCGCAAAGACACTCACTCATTAAATGAAATAAACCCCATGATTCATTAATGTGTTTGGAAAGTGATGGTCGTCAATCTAAACACCACTGTAAGCCTGAAATTCACTTATAATGTGCTTAACAAAAAATCTTGTTTGTTAGTCAATAAATGCACAAACACTGAGTACATGCACATTTTTTTTCTTTGCCAAAATCACTGAAAACTTAAGTTAGATGTCCATGCCATTTTTTCATTTTAAGGGAGACCTTTTAAAAATTTTTTGGTACTGCTCTTAGCTAAAAACAGAGGGAGCGAAGCAACATAACGCTGGCATTTCATTTTCTTCACTAGATATATATTTTAAAAAAAAAAACACACACACACAAATGAACATACAAACAAACAAACAAGTAGATCCATAAATGAAGTCAGTTTTCCAAGTTGCAGCCCTCCAGATTTTCCAGTGCAAAGAAAAAGCTCTTGTCCTTTTTTTTCTCCTTTTGTGCATCTAATTGTTTGATAATCTAAATTATTTTCCCAGTGAGTGATGGGTTCATTAGAATATGACTGTATTCAAAATTTCAAAGAATGACCAGGAAGAGGGATGCCCTGGCTACACGATTTGAAAAATGTCTCGAAAGTGTCATGGGTTCAGATCCTCATTGGAACATTGAGAAATTTGATCCTGTTTTTATTTAGTAGCTTGACAGCCCCCTGGTCTCTTGCTTATAAGGAAACTTGATGATGTCTGGCTCTTCTGGATATGGACAAACACATTTCAAGCTCATTTACACATGTTAAAGAATTCTTGGATGTTTATATAATGATAATCTGTTCAAGAGAAGACAGAAATCCATCCATCCAAAATTTAAAAAAATAACACACAACTTCAGAATTTCTACTTCTGACCAAACCGGCATGCATTTAAAATCAAATATTTCTCCACTAGAAATGGAGCATAGACAACAGCAACAAACAACAACAAACAAACAAAAAGTGATAGATTATAGACGTCACATCCTATGCTATTTAACTATTTCTATATCTTTTTTTGGTAAATGTAATTACCTTTTCAAATGGCACTTTGGACTTGAAAAACAACAATATGTTATAATCCTATCAAATCAAATACTACCAGGAAATTCATCAGGACAAAAGACGGGGCTTTTTTTTTTTTGTTTTGTTTTTTTTTTGTCTTTTTAAAGTGCTTTACATAATATTACATAGTTAAGAAAGAAAGAAAGAAAGAATCATAACAATTATAAAGTCTACTAACCTATTGCTGCTTGTTTCACATACAATGAAATATCACCAATGCTATCACATCCAGTCATCCATCCATCTGGACAATCTATCTATCTATCTAATTTGTTCACTAAAGAATTCGTGACAGTTACTAAGCACAACGGAATTCTCCATTAAAGCAACAAATACTCTGATACATTTCAATTGTCTGCGTGTCATTCCATGCAGGAAATTTTCGTCCCTAGGGAGTAAAAATCTGAGTGATATGAGTTACCTTTTTGTCAGTTAAATCTGGATTATGAATTATTTCATAGTGAGTATGTCAAACACAATTAATTACAATATTTTAAGTGAAAACAGTGTCCTTAAATGAAATGAATACAATACATTTATTTCTGAGATCCATGTGACCATCCATACACAATCTCTTTTTACATGAAGTTTGATAACAAATGGTGTGGAAATACTAAGCTCAGAAAAATAAATTTCCATCATAAAATTTTAGAATCTAATGAGCATCTAGACTATATCAAGATGGTCAAGAAAAAACATCATAAAAGTTTGAACCAAGCCCATCTGCTCACTGGCATCATTTAAAAGGACTTATCAGATAATGTACTATATCGGCCTAGGTAATATTATTATGATTAACATGACTGTGTCCTTGATATATGATAGTTGTTTTTATTTTTTTTTTAATGGCTATCTGGAACAGTATTAGTTAGACTGTCATATTACTGTTTACTTTCCGGACATTCCTTCTAATTTATTATCTTGAAAAATTCTCTGAAAAAATTGAAAAATAATGCTCCACTTAGGTGTGGTGAAATTTTTATAATGATTAATGTCAATAATGAACAAGAAGAACCTTGGTCCTGTTACAATATTCAAAATCATATCCCACTAGTTTTGCTACTGGACTGGGCATACACTGCAGTAATGAAACCTCCAGTCTTCAAGCTTCAATAAATTTAGACTGTAACTTCGTGTAAGGGAAATTCAACAAAAATACTCTGGCCTAGAAACCGTGTGGCTTGTGTTGTCTGCCACCAGTAGCACCAAGGGTCTGTAAAACTCCTAATAACATCCGGAAAAAAAAAAAAAATCTTGTTATATCTATGCTTAATTGCATTCTCTGTCTTTTCAGAAGGCTGAACGAATATATGTATTCCTCCTTGATTATCTAGATCTAGATCTAGCCTTCTGAGTCTTAATTTTTTTGCATGGTAAAACTAGATCTTCTAGATCTAGTCTACCATTATTAATATACACACCATTTTTGGACGATTTAGATCTGTTCGTAACTGATTTTTCGAGAGGTATAGTTTTAATTAGCTCGTAACAAGGTATAGCAAAGCAGAATGAGGCCACATAAAATACTTACAAACACCTAAAGCTCTGGAATAATTGCAACATATCTCACCTTTGTTTTGGCCTTACGCCATTTTTTTATCTCAGCTGGAAATGTTCAGGTGAGAGTAATGTCCCGTGAAAATATGACTGCCAGATAGGCTTCATCATAACAGGATTCAAGAATGAGACTAAAATTAAATTTTCATAATCTTATTCAAGTCTCACATATAAGATACATCGCTATAGAAGGCATATACAAAATCACAGATAATACTACATTTGCTGTTCTCTGTGGTTATAATTCATTCTCATTTCAGATGTAACTGATAACGTAAAATCTAGTACGGCGAAATGTTGTATCTGGCTAATCACGGAAATAGGAGCTCCTGAGCCTGTAGCAGACCTGAAATCTTCATTATTTCTTTGTTGAAATTAAAGCTGAACTAAAGTAATTTCGTCAGTGATAAGGTCAAAGAGGAATGGGTAAATATATCTCGTGATTTTTAAGACTTTCTCTCTATTTTACATATACAGCGACATTTTACAAAACAAAATCAACGTGAGGATTTAAATTGTTTTCCTCACTCAAATTCAAAATAACATTTTACATGGGGCCTCATTGGTTCATTCATCTAATCTAGATCTAGATCTAGTTTAGATCTAATATCTAGATCTAGATGAAGATTTGATCTAGATCTATATATTATAAAATTGCAAGAAAACCCACAATAGGCTTGTGGACTTGAAAACTGCTGAACACTCCACATTTGGCACACAACATTGCTGCCAATGGACTGTGTTTTTATGCCTAGATTCTAGATCTAGATCTAGATCTAGATCCACATAAATAAACTCGAATCTTTGAGGTTATTTTAAAAATGCTATAATAATTTAATAATAAACTCGCGAGGTTGCTTGATCCGAAATGTACATTTGATAGTATGATGCTTTCAGATCACGTTTTCTTTGAGTAACATTCAGTTTAACTCATTCACTGCTACCAACGAGAATTCTCGCAGAGTCAGTTTCCATTGTACCCATGAGAATTCTCACAAAAACCCGAGCAGTGGTTGGGAAACAAAAGCTGGCTTTATTTCTGATAAGGATCACATAGTATGAGGGGAAATCACTCTAGAAATGTTTCTTAGTTTTTGTGGTCTAGTCTACCGTCTACTTTGAGCCTATTTGAGAGATTTTTGAGTTAGTTTGTAAAGTGTTTTCAAAGTATTAGGACAACTGTTTACTTTTTTGCTGGGAATCATCAACCTATTGAAATGCTTCTAATGCACAAAATTAGTTTATGCTTGATTTTGATAATGAAGAGGATACTGATTTGTTTTGAGTGATAGATCTTGATTCTAGATCTAGTGACAGCAGAAAAGGCCAAGATTCAGATTTAGATCTAGCTTGGCTTAGGTAATTTTTTTCTTTTTCTTTCCTTTTCACAAAAAAAAAAACAACCTAAACATAACATTGCACCGCACACAGAAATATATATAAATATATATAATAGCAAGTTACAATATTCATTTACATGTATTAAGCAAAAAAAATTTGGACAATAGGTCAGACGATATATTTAATATTATATGATTTTTCTCCTAAACCTAAATTCCTATATTTACCCCCAAAAAAAAAAATGGTCAGCACAGCAATGGAGACAAGAAAATTTTACTCAGCAGTGAATGAGTTAATCAACTAAAACATCAACATCGAGGTACGCACGCTTCACAATGCTATATATATAAAAAAAAAAATCTCCCTCGGAGACTGTGGATGATATTTTCTTGAGTAACATTCAGCTTAATCACCCAAAATACCAACATTGGGGTGCGGGTGTCTGCCATACATTTTGAATCGCACAGCAGTGATGGCTTAATCTACAAAAAATCTCCCACAGAGGCTGTGGGTACTCCTCTAGTTTTTTGGGTTTTTTTAATGATCAGGGAACTAACGGCTCGAGGATGTTTGAAACCTGTGATTATTGTATTCAGCTGTAATCTAAACTTTTTTAAATGCTAAAACAGGTCATCATGTTTCAAGTTTAAGGCAGAGATAGATTAACGTTAATGTTAGGCCTACATGCAGTCAACATGAAACAAGCTGGGATATTTTCCCATTGGTGCGGCGAATGGTGTTTTACTCTTTGAAATGTTCATGTCTAGCTACTTCTCACCAGAGTATATTGTGGGGTTTTCAGTTATTATTGTCCTGGAGATGACTGATTCATTTCAACAGTTTTCATAGTCAGAGACGACAGAAATAAAGATGATGTATTGGGAAGGAACTTAAACCGAAAACTGGATCAGTTTAACTTTTCACTGTTCACTATGAAAGTTCATAGAAAGCTAAAGAGAGAGTAATTGTTATATCAAAAGTGAGATTTCATACACACAAAATGAACCCTTCCTTTTCCTTTAACTCCAGCTCCAATCTTGAAAGTAGGTAATGATGTTTGGAAAAATATATTGTATCAAGGGAAGAAAACTTGTAAATAATTTCCTGTTATGATGACAATAAAAAATTTCACAACAGTGGGAGTAGACATAAATGTCAGAATCAGGACAGATTTGATGAACCTAAATTTGTCTTTTCCCCAAGGTTATCCACTTTGTCATCAATTAATTATTTTCATTTTATTTGAATTTATCTGCTTCTTAGCTTGCATTTTAGAGATATCTTATTAGATAAGCACCTGCTCTGCATATTATATATAGCCTATATTATATGTGTTTTTGTTTTTTTTTCAGCACCTTTCTTTGAATGCATCGGGCGGACGCCCTTTGCATCTCTGCTGGCAGCTTTGATGGTCATTATCGGCACGTGTGTTTTCTGTGGAACATCATTCAGAGCTCTTCAGCTTATCATAGTTGGAGTATTTAATAATCTGTTCGGATTCAGTATTTCATGGTAAGTTAGTTTTAAAAATTTTTAATAATTCTTTCAGGGTTAGAATATTGTTCAAACCTTGATTACAAGTAGCATTACAGCCATGCTAGATATTTACCCTTTTGCATACATAGTGTCAAAGGTAATATATAGCATAATTTTTTCAACAACGCTAAAATTTTCTGTGAATTCCCCAAATATTAGCAAGTGATTTATTAGCAATAAATTGCATTTATAACAGTTTATATGCTTTTTTTGGTTTGTTTGTTCCTTGTGTTTTTTTTTTTTTTTTTAATGAAAATATTTCAGAATTAGGTCTAGAAGTCAGCAAAACTTTTTTGTTAGGAAATTCACAGGCTTTGTAATCAAAGAAAGGTTGTGTTTGTTTTAGATTGTCAACAAATAGTGTTAGAGAATAAATTTTGCTTTGTGCAAGATAGATTTTCCCACTCTTGTTTCCTCCTCAGGTTGGAAGTTCTCCAAGTCATGTTTGTCATCATCGGGGTGGTGATGGGAATCTTGGCCATCATCCTCCTCATCTTTGGCTTCTTGGCAACAGGAGCTACAAGAAGCAATATTTACTCAGGTGCTAAGTGCATAATGGGAGGTCGCATCACAGCAGCCTTTGTAAGTTTGATTTATATGGTTATTGTGTAGCAGAATAACATCAGAGGTTAAATCTGAACTAAAACTATTCCATAAGTGGCTGTTTTAAAGATTTAATTTTGGCAGAAGTGTGTAATTAATTTATTAGCTGTTTATGGGGAAGCAAGCTATTTTTCTTTTAGAATTCAGCAACTATTGAGACTTAAACATTTTATTGGATATATGTATATAAACTTTGTCAGTCTCAAGAAAAACACTGTTATAGTAACATAACTATTCCCACATAAACAGGTAACATGAAAAGAATATCACTTATGTTACTATTTTGTCACACACAAAAAAAAAAAAATCAGCTCTCTATTTTGGCACAATTTTGAATACCTAAAGTAGTAAACTATGAAAATATGACCTTTTCTTTCAGGCCTCTCCCTCAGAAGCAGATGTTTGAACTTTTGGGCCCTTTTGTCAAGCATAGACATTTATTTCAAATTATTCAGTGCTTCATTTTCATATTATCGCTAGTGGAACAAAGATGATTTTTACTATAAATATTTCATTATGAATGTTAGGTTACTTTCAGTCTGGTGCAGTCTTTCTGTTTTCTAGTTGTGCCCACATGATGACATAGAATATTTCATTATTTCAGTTCATGGCACTGACCTACATTTTGACCATTGGGTGGTTGACAGTGCTTTGTCTATGGATGGCATCTGTCATTGTCTACATCTCGGTGGATTCTATTTGTGACCATGAAATCTACAGTAAGACTGCAGAAGAATTGGATGGGGCAAAATACTGCTTTAATTTAACAAGATATGGTAGGTCTCAGTAATTGTAATTTTGTTGATATTGGATTTTTTTTTTTTTTGTGTGTTAATTTTGAACATGTGTGTCAATACTTTTGTTTTGTTTTCTTTTTGTTTGTTTGTATCTGTTTTTTTAAAGACAGTTTGTCCAGTGCTACTAGTTTTTGTTGATATCATTGGTCACTGAATAAATTGCATGGGACTCAGTCATATTTTGTGTAAATAGTTAATATTTTTATGGTCATGCAAAGTTTCCTATTTCTTACATGGACTAATGTCAGATTCACATACAGAATTTTGTTTTCATTTAACATTAGACTGCTTTACCTTTAATCATATAGACTGTGCAGACAGCAAGGAATATTTCCTTTGTAAATACATTCAAAGACAGGTTTACATGAATGTATTAAAGACATGTGAAATTTGAATTGCAGGGGTTTACAGAGATGAACTCGGTTCAAGCAGTCTTTGCGGTCACACATTATTGCGGTCTATGTGTAATAAGGTAAGACAAACTCAGCAGGGTGTCAGCTTCTAGGCTGAAGCTAGAGGTGTTGAGAGACAGAGGAGAGATAATGGTTGTCGAGAGTAATATTCACTGGAAATGCTGAGGCCAGAAAAATGTTTCAGTTAAAAAGTAAAAGGTAAAACAAAGAAATAAAAATTTTTATATGGGTCAGTATTTTCCACCCATATTCACTGTATATCGTTAAGATCAAGCAGTTGTATTAGACACATTTGTAGCAATAGCACTGAAGTCATCTGCAGATTTGGTTGTGGATAATGGAAATGACATTGCATGAAAAATGTTAGTGACAAATGTTATAAAATCAACTTTTAAGATGCTTAAGATTCCTCGGAAAAAAAAAAATGGTAGGGGCATGGGGCTTGCCAAGCTTTTCCCACAACAAGTTGCAGATTCACAATAGTATTGTTTGTTTGTGTTGGGATTAAGCAACACACCAGAATGATTGTGGCCATATTGTGCCTGACATAGTAATATAATTTATGTTGTTATTCCTGAAGAGAGACAATTATACCATCATTGCTGAACTATAATTTAATATTATATACATGTTTATTGGTGTCATTTAGGTGAAACCCTTCATTTTCACACCCTGTTGTTGTGTAGAATTGTTGTATGTTTATATTGCTTTTGTCAGGTGACAGAGGCAGGACCCTTGTTCTGTGTGGCATTTGCCTCAACGGTCATTGTAGTCATCGGCTTGGTAAGATTCCTTAAGTCATAGATACAAGATCAATATTATAGAACTCCAGAAAGTCTTGGTTCCTTATCATAACTTATAGTTTGGTTTTTTTTTTTTTTTTTACACAATATATTAACACAATGTTGCACAAGTATGGATTACTCATTATTTTGTGAGTTGCATTGGTAGACTGCAAAAATGCTTGTTATTAAAATGTTCTGTCTCTGTTTATCTCTTACAGCTTGTCATTTTTATGTGAAGAATTACCTGAAAGCCATGCGGTTTCTGAAATTGCACAGAAACCAGTATAAATATAATTTAAATGAAATTATCATATTTTGACCATTCACTTATTTTCAGTGGAGGCGAAATTAGTTATTTCAATATTATTTGATAATTTAGAAGAGCAAAACTGTGATCAAATGACCTTCTCATGCACATAAATGTAATCACTTAAATAGATTTTTTTTTATTCTTTTCTTTTTTTTTTTTTTTACATCTGGAATTTCAGTCACAGATTATGTAAATGAAAATACTAAATTTTAGTTATTTCCATTTTCACTTCCATCATTTAGGTACACTTTTTGATCACGTTAGCAGCAAACTACACTCGCATCAAGATCTCAAAAGAACTGACTGAGTACAGAGACGCTGTTGAGATGGAAGAGCTGGAACTCCATTCCACAGAGAAGAAAGGGCCGCCACCCTACAGAGATGGGAGTATAGACATTTAGTGCCAGCCAGTCTTACGCAGTATAATGTCATCACCTGATCATGCCATCATCACTTGCGGCTGGGGTCGTTTTCTTCCAAGAAAGAATATCAGTCATTGATTCACTGCCTGTAAATGTGTCATACGGTTTAGAGCACATTCCATTATAAGGTCAGATTTGAAAAAGAAGCTTGTTATCACCATTACAGATGGAAAACATGCATTTGTGCAGCCTTTGGATTTGAATATTTCTTTATCTTTTTTGTGGAAAGAAATTACATAGACATCATATCAAGTTTTTGTTATTTTATACCAAATTTACAGCATTGGAATGGTGCATTTTCACAACTGAAAATTATTGCTTGAGATTTTTATCCCATGCTTATTTGCATTCCATATAAAGGCTTTTTGCCTTCCAAAACATTTATAAGCTGGAGATGCTGGAAGTCTCCATCATTCTTCCTCTATCTTGTTTCCATCTTCTGTTTGTGCAACATTTCTCTGTGTTTTCCATGGAGACGACAGTACACTTGAACACTTGGTAGGAAATGCATGAGGATGGCAGCCATAAGGCAATGTTTCCAAGTCTTTATAAAGTTAGCAGAACAGTTTGTATAGATAGAGATTTTATTTTTTTCATTTTATTTTTAAATATTTCTGTTATCCAATGGAGGTGAGCTGTTGACAGTCACTTCAGAGATAATTGTAAAAATACATGGACTAACAGAGCTGTGTAAATTCTGCTTTAAATGTTATCCTTATCTGTCTCAGTTGTACATCTGTCGTATATCTGCATAAATATTGTCTTGTTATCTCTTGCCACTAAGTATAAGTCATGCAGAAAGTTAACGATCGGACATAGTAACCTTAAAAATGTCATGATAAACTGTTGGAAATGTGAGTTCCTTTGATAATATTAACCCACTTGCATCTAAACTGTTTGCCATCAAGGACAGATCGTGGCCCCAGAATTAAATGGTCCTAACCATGACAGTTTCATGTTACAGTTAGGACAATGTAATTCTTCGGCGATGAAATACTGCAACCTCTGTTGGATGGATATTGAGAGCCCTATTTCTCTTTTATTTTACCACAGCAAATATTGATCACTTTCTGCTGATAAATTTCCTTTCTGCCAGAAGTATTTTTTAACATTTGACCACCATATATCGACTAAACTAATCAAACGGCATTACCAGTAAGACCACTCATGTTAGGAAAACTTTCAAGTTACTTTTTAATTGGTGAACACAAAATACAATTTGAAGTGTTTGGTGGATGTATTACAGATTCTAGCGATGAACTGGATTACTTTAGCTCAGATCTAGACCTAGAATTTGTAATTAATCATGAAGACAACAAAAATGGATATAAGCTAAAAAAAAATTTGCATGCATTCAAATTTTGATTTTCTTTGGAAAATAACTACATCTACAAATATTCATGCTGATTTGAAGTGAATTAACAAATATGTTTGTTTGGTAGTACAAGATGCCCATTGTGGTCAAAGACTTTGTGCTCTTCAAAGGGAACTCCAATGCAAAATATGACGGAATGTGTGAGCGAAATACTCCTTTCAACACTTCTAAGGTTACTCCCGTGTCCGCTTCAAATGAAGATTGTAGGGAGAGTGAATTATGGCATTTTAGTCTGTAATTTTTGAACCAGAAATATTTAATTACTCAGAAAAGTTTCATAAACATTTCTCTGCCTTACAAGTTTTAGTAGATCTTTCAGCCCTGGGCTCTAATGACCTTGAATCATAACAATTTTTGCTGATTTGATTATGTGCATTGAAGAGTCTCCTCTAGTTAATTTTTGGCAGTAATTAAAGTATGTTCTGATATGGGATGAGATGGTTTCTGTTGATATACAGCCAGGGAAGTTGTTGGAGATTCATTATAAGGGACTCTGTTTAAAATCTGCTAATGAAATTTCTGTTGGTGTGGTCTAAGATTTGGTTTCAGCACTTAAAGCATAAGATCTTTGTCCCCATCTACGTTGTCATTGTGCTGTAGTTCTATTGTTTGCACTGTGATCTCGTTGACAGATGCAATATTAATCTCTGCAGATTTGTCCCCTGTCCTTAAACAAGGATTATTTACATGGATTTCAAAGATTTTTAACTTGATTTTTTTTTTTTTTCGTTTGTTCTGTTTGTTCGTTGTTTCACTGCTGTCAGAAGTCTTTATGTGCATGAAACATATCTATTTTGATGAAAAGTACATGTACTTTGTTGTGGATTTTCTGACTGTAAAGCAAACAATAGCTCTTGTTGTATTTGATGTACTGGTGGATGTGTTTAGTATAAAACCAGTGCATTGTTCAGTTGTGGAATTTAGTTTGTCATTTTTGTGACTGTCAAATACATCGGTTGATCAACTGTTTTGAAAACCGTATCATGTCTGCCTTTATATGTATCCTATTTTAATGTGACACTGATTTGAGCAGTGCTTTAGAATTTCTTACACATTCCACTTACAGTGTTGTGAAACAGAGTTTTGTACTTTATTATTACTTTTTTATATATGACCCAGCAAATTTATTCATATACTGTGAGAAAGTGAGAAAGACATTTGGTTATTGTGACTTGCTTATGGAATCTCATGGGCTTAAATGTATTGTTTTGAATTTAATGTACCTTTGTGGCATTTTTGTGACTTTTTCGGATTTTAATACATATGTATATATTTAAAGCATTCCATTTTTTTCACTGGCACTATTAACTCTTCACATTTGTCTTGATCACATGTGCATTTACCATTGTCATAAAGTATTTTGAACAACTTACTGTAAAATAAATATCCCCTTTGTCATCAGATAAAACCTTCATTTCACTTATCATTGATTTGAACCATCACATTTTGCCTCTTTGCCTTTTTTCAATAGAATTAAATTAATTCTATATCACTTTATTTGCAGAAATATTTTCTGAATGAGCAGTGAATGAAGTGAATGTGATTTTACTGTTAGCCTGCCAACTCTGTCACGTGATTGTGACAACTTTCTATCAACTTTCCTCATGCCAGATCTTTGTTTCCTTTTCTTCTTATCTCGTCCATCGTTTTGGATCCAGAAATAAAACTGCTGAATTTTATGATATATTTGTTTTCATGAGTTTCATAATTGGACATAAAAGAAGACAGAGAGGTGTTTTTTGTGCATATGCTGCCCAAGACTGGTGAACATCTGGGATTGAAAGAATAGCAGAAACATATCAAAAAGCTTTTATATATAACTCTAATCATAATTCATGGTCCATTCCCCAGAATACGTCCAGAGACACAGCTTCTCTCTTCCTTTGTTAGTGATGTGTACCTTGTTTTGAATTTGATCTTTTGTTCTGAACATATCAGGGTTTTTCTTTTGATGTTACATTACATTCAGTTTATGCCTTTCAGCCTCCCTAAGGTTGGTTGTTGATGTTACGTTTGCTTTACTCCAAGTTGATAATGTTTTTGTACATTGGACTTTATAGATTTTACAAATATATAAATTCCATCCTTATAAGTTTTAAGCTTGCTTGTAGTAGAAGCAATGTGACCATTTTCTTTGCGTGTCATTCAGATCTCTTGTCAGTTCTTTTAAGTGTTTGTAAATTTTGCTCAGTGTGTACAAATATTTCATCCTTTATTCATACCCATGTCTGACATCAACAGCTCAAACCATGTAACTTATCCAGATAAATTCTATTATCGAGTGAATCACTTGTACAGTATTATGCTGCTTCAAAGGGCCAGCAATAATAGTAGCATTGGAATGAGGAATATGATATTTAGTTTTGAAGTTTCTGGAACATTAAGCCATTTGATTGTCGACCAAATTCTTTCCATTTGCTTAGTACAAGAGTTGTGCAAACATTGTAAAAGACTTAAGAAAGGAAAAAAATCACTTTTCTTCTCTTCTTGTCTCAAATATGAGCGATAGAAAAATTCACCATATGATGCAAAGCTTTTTTTCTCTTCATGATAATTTTTCATTATTTTTTTCACTGAATATATTTCAATTAACGGCAGGTAAAGAGAAAAAAAAAAAACAATAACCCAGTATTGGAAAAAACATCTTGGAAACAAAAAACAACATAAACTTAGCCTCTACTCTTTTCTGACAGATTCTAAGGTGTTTGATGTATGTTGCTGTCTGTATACGTATTCACTGTTGTTTGATTTGTATTCATTGTCCTTCTCAAGAAATAAATCTGTGAGCATTTAAAATTGTAGAAACTATTGTCCATCCCCTGCTCAATATTTTATTCTTAAGACTTGGGTATTTTTGAAATTACATGTAAGTTCAATGTATCTTATTTTCCAAACCATTTAGTCACACACCCCTTCACTGGCAGTGTATTTATCTCACATCTATTGCAAGTACAAGAGGTGAAGGAAATAAAACATTGAATGAGTGAGGTTCTTGTTTGTTTTTTAAAAGTTATGATTCTGAGGTAGGAAAGCTGTAATTTTTCCTGTACCCACCTTAGTTATACATGTGGGCACAAACATTTTGTATTGTAATATATTTATCCCAAAATTTATACCTACTGTTTATGGACAAAGTCAGGTTTTTGGCAGTTCATTGAATATTTTTATTCATTTTAGGATTTAGAGATCATTTTTTTGGTATTGATATGTCTTCGATGTATAACTTACTATCAGTGAGCGCAGTATTAGGTCAAACATAGTTTTCACCTAAAAATAAACCTCAAAGCCTCCATAATCCACCACGATAACAATTTAGGTTGAAAATGTAGGTTGGAAATGGTCCACTTTTCCTTTATCGATCATACAGGGGTTGAGGTTTATTTTTAGGCACAAAATGTGTTTGACCTAATTTGACACCTACATGATTACAGTCTGACATGGACAAAATGAAACATCAAACAGCATCATGTACTCACACACACACATACTGTACATCCACACACATTCATGCCCACACATACATCTGTTCTGTTTCGGCTGCTCATAATAAATATTGATTAGCATAAAACCTGAATAATGTTTTTGTGATTGTTATTTCATTTGTGCTTGAAAGAAGAACATTTGCCTGTTATAATATGAACATATGTCACTGATCTGATTAAGAAGACATAAAAGCTGTATACAGTGTAATCTAGTTGATACACATTACATACAAGGATATACATGTATGTCGTTCCTCTAGTGTTAGAGAAATACTAGTTGGGGCACAAACATTAGCTTGATGCCCTTAAATACACCAACATGGCACCATTCAGAGATTGTATTAAAAATGTTATGAAAAGTCAATTAGGATTTTCTCAATATGTATGATTTTCACACTTTTTTCATTAGGATTTATTTATTTCTGAACCAACTGACTTCAAAATCTTATTAGATATTCCCTATTAGGTTGTGTTTCAATAACAATAATTAATATGTGTTAGTTTTTCTGAAATTTGTTCATATTTTTTAAGGAAAATTTGTTATTTGGTGGGAAATTGAGAAATACATGTATACACATTCGTCAACACAGGTATTTCAAAAATTTATCACAGACATTGTGTGACCTATACTCCAGCAGACAAAAAAACAAATGCATACCATATATAGAGAGATATCACATTTGATGCTCGCTGTTTGAAATGAATATATTTAGGAATGTTAACTTTTGAAAATAGCAAATTAATTTTCAAGAGAAAAGCATACTTTTCCTCGAATTTAAACATGCTGAAGCAATAACTGAAGCTTAAAAAATCCCTACTTCAAGCATTCAGAAAGTCACTCTCAGGACCTGCACAACCTCTCCCTACTCCCCAACTCTTACATGCCCAAACTTTTAAATCATTATACACAGTTATAGCGATAAATTTGATTCTTATAATGTCATTTAGTGACTCAGAGAAAAAGAGACAGCTCTCGTGCTGTGAAGAAAACGAATCTAGAGATTTGACATCAGTCAAGAAAGGTTTTTTTTTTTCTCCTTTTTTTTTTTTTTTTTCTCTCTCTTTTTTCAAAGGTAAAGATGGGAGTTTTTAAGACAGAATTTGTATTATTATTTTAAACAGGATTTTTCTCTCTTTTTTTAGAATAGGAATCGTCGAGATAACCTCCATCAGGAGGTTGAAAGACGTATAGAACGTAACTTAATCAGTTAACAGTTATGCACAATGATACCGAATACTTTTGTGGACGAAACAAAACAGCGATCGATCTTACTGAGCCAAGGGAAACTACTCTTTCATTGATCACTGAAGCAACATGGCGACCATAGCAGTAAGGACACGTAAAGGAAGGAAATGTGAGTAGATCTAGATCTAGATCTAGTATGCATACCAGAATACTTTTACGTAGTCACTCAGCATTGTATCAGAATCTGTAAGTGTGATCAGAGAAAGTTTTGAAAAATTATGGATATTTAATTTATACACAGTTCATGCACTCCATAGGCGGCATAGGATAGGCCCCATCTCCCCTAGATCTATACATACGCATGAGACGGCATACGGACCCGGGTCCCCATAGATTTTTTGACGATTGTTATTAAGATTTCCGCGTTAAGTTCTGACTGGTCGAGGGTCTCTTACATGTTAGCGTTAGAGAGGACCGTCACCAGCTCATTGGACCTAGGCCTACATATTATTTTTTTAGCGTTAGGGTGAACTTGCATTGGTCGAGGGTTCCAGCAGGTTGGGCCAGCAGGGTTGTTCTATTATTTAGATCTATATAACTGAACCCGGGGTAACAAAGAAAAAACACCAGCCTTCTCTACAGAAACTAGTATCAGAATTTAATGCGGAAATCTTAACAATTACCGATTGTTTTGCTTTATGGATCCGGAGCTAGATCTAGATGATCTAGTCTACTTTTAGAAACATCACTTGGTAAGCATCTACTGATCTAGTCACAGTCACTATTTCTTGATGGATTTGGGTGCCTTATTTTTATCATATGCTGAAAATTTGGAGAAAAAAAAACAACGTATTTCTCACTGGATAATAGGCCTATCATTCAAACTTACAAAAGGAACATAATGAAAATTGTTAACAATGGTCATTTGGTTTCCTATAGAAAATGATAGAATTGGGGCAGAATTCCTTTTTATTTAGGTGCTTGTTGTCTGCTGCATTTCAACTCACGATGTCACCATGAAAAAATCAAAACTGTCGTCATCTTAAGCTTCAAGAATAAGTTTCATTAGAAACCAAAAAGTAATAGTGATAGTGAAAATATCATTTTTTGCAGGTGTATAGTTGTTTTTCTTACCTTGGAAAGTGATTTAGAAGGAATAAAACTCACAAAAAAGCACAACACTATTCACGTGACATCTCCTAGAAAATCAAACAAGACAAGTCACACATGCGCAATCACAAAAACACCGATGTAAATATAGAGTCACACAAGGCGGCGAAAACTGGTCCCTTGAGGATACTCTTAAGGTCCTCAAGAGACCAGTTTTCGCCACCTAGTGTGTTTTCATGTTTACCTTTTTTTTTTTAATTGCGCATGTGTGACTTCCCTTGTTTTATTCTCTAGGCTAGCCTGGAAGATGTGCAAAGAGTCAGTTTTGCAATAAAGTCAGTAAATTCTTCAGGAGTCTTCTTTGTGTATTTAAATAAATTTTCAACGACACAGTAGACAAGGCTCTAAAGATTACCATACTTACGATTGCTTTGGATCTCATGGAGAGGCTAAGTAGGTCAACGTATATCAACTCAGTCAGACTGTAAATAAGTAAAACATTGTACTAGATCTAGGCCTGCCTCGAAAACTGATCCCATTAGGATACTTAGTAAACCCGTAGCAAACCCGGGTCCGGATGCAGACCTGCCACTTATTCCAATTTTAACGGAATATTCCAAATTTTCTCACAAATTCCTGTCCTTCCGATTTTTCCAATTGCTTCAGGATATATTCCGATTTTTGTTTTTGTTTCACTGACTTTGGCCCGGCTGTGCCTGTATTGAACTGTGTCAATTTCATTTCACCGGAAGTGCGGGATGATATTTTACCTCGTGCCTGGCTTGCCAACTTGGGTTTCAGTTCCCAGTCTTGCAATCGCTCGGTCTCAGCAACTCTCGTTAGTTATTGCTTTGTTTAAGAGCTGATTGTATCTCTAGCAGAACTAAATTTATAATATCTAGTTCCAGCTGCATGTACATCGGAAATGGCACGCTTTTGGTTCTTGTGGCAAGCCCAACTCGCGTGCTTTTTACTGCTGCCAACAGCTCTATTGTTTAGATTCTAGATCTAGAGTGACTAGAGTCTAGGATGTTTTACGTATTTTTATTTCTTAGTATGTGGTTGAATTTAATTATAATTTCTTTCATTAGGCTAGTCTTTTTTATTTATATTATTATTATTTATTATCTACAGAGCTAGATTTTAGATGTAAACATGATTAGCTATAATATTACCCCATTGTTTTGCATGATTTCGGGCAAATTCAGAATTTTGAGAGCTAAGATTAAGATACTGATTTTGGGGGATGGCAAAGTAAGTGGCAGGTCTGCAGATGGCTAAGTAACACTAAGTGGATCTGGGTGCGTATAGCAACCTCAGTTTAGAATGCATGGAGAAATTGTGTATAGACTGAAGAGTAGAGTATGGAAACAATTAGAAAGTGTTCTACTGGGCAAAGGATCATAAGTTGATGACAAGTTGCTGTTATGGACACTCCTCACTTTCCGTAATCTGGCACCCCTCTCTTGTGGATTCATTTCATGTTTGTTTTCAAATTTGTTTATTCTGCAGCTGATGGCATTGCTTACAGTGAGTTATCTTTACGGCAAAATGCCTCCATCCTGGAATACTGCAGAACGTCCATGTCTGCTCTCTCGGGTGCCACAGCAGGAATTATGGGACTGACGGGATTGTGGGGATTTATATTCTATTTTATAACAGCAATCATTTTGTCGGTGAGTTCTTTTTCTTGCTAACATTATTATGTTACTGTTTAAGGATCAGTTTGTGGTCACAAAGTTGGACCAAAGAAAGTGGGAACAGAGCATGCATGCAGTCGCTCTTTTATTTTTTCCCAATCATATTTATTTCTAAAACCGTGATAAACAGTTTTGTGTTTTGCTTTGTGTTGCATACAATAAAGCCCCAATAGCATCCATGTTAGCAAATATCAATCAATCAAGTTGTCCTGTTAATAGTGACTTCATGTAATTTATTTGCATAATAGGGACTGTAATTTATTTGCATAATAGGGAGTGAAAGATATTTAATGAGGCATATTATTGTAAAATTTGAGCAGTTGTCACCGTGTCACTCTTTAGAAAAAGGAACTTTATAATAGATTTAGATATATAAATTTTAGTTTTAGACCTACAGTATGCTATTGCATATTTACATCACATGCTTTGCTAACTCTGAAATGTAAATAAATTATGTTTTGTAACATTAAACCCTTACAAAAGGTCAAATTATGAAGTAACATCTATAGGCAAGATGCTGTCTGGAGAATAAAATTGAAATATGTATGTCTCACAAAATATTTATATGGTATTATTGATATACAATAGGGATACTTGGGTTTGATTGTTGACAATGATATATGTACTCAGTCCTAGCTTTCACTAACATCAGAAAACGTGTTTTTCTTTCTAATTTCTTTTTTTTTTTTATTCCCGCAAGAAAGAATGGTCTTAGAAGCTAAGCTGTATTTAGAAAGTTATAATGGCAGAATAGTCATATGGGATTATGGGAAAATTGTGTGCCTTACATCGTCTGTTTTCAAACAAAGAAAGTCCATGTGTATGTTTGTGGATTTTTTTATATCTGGTTCAAATGCTTGTTTTTGATTACAATGAAGCATTTTGCATTTTATTTACACATTTATATATTGATTTTTGACAGATATTCTTACTACTGAAGGCAGGATCAAAATGGAACTCATACTTTATGACGAGGAGGGTTCTCTTTGGCAGTGGCCTGTTTGGAGGACTTTTTGTATCCTTTGGCTCTGTGAAATCACCATTGGTCATAATGTCTTTTCATTTTTTTTTTTTTTATTCAAACATAACTAGTTTTACACCTGACAAAAAACAACTGAAAATTGAAATAAGAAAGCAGAGAATTGTGAAAGAAGAGAAAAAAACGACAGAAATGAAATGCTTTTTTTTTTATAGCCGATTGTTTTACAATGTTTGAGTAGGAAACAACAACAGAACCTTTCAGGGATGTCAAACTTTCGACTTTAGTCGGAATTCCGACTTTTTGGTCGTCACCGACTCTCCTACATTTGGTCAATCAACTGTCGACTTTTACTGAATCCACGAGACAGTTGCGGTTTTATAATAATTTGCGATACACATTTCACACGATGACAACAATGAACCAGAAGTTCAAAAGAGTTGTCCCCACAGATACCTTAGACGACAGTCGGATTGTTGTTCGGCGGCTGTTCGAAGATCAAGATCGAAGTTCGTAGCGCTTCATTCCTCACACTCAACAAAATGCAGTCGAGTGGTCGCGTGAGAGTTGTTGATAGGAAATCACAACATCAGAGTACTGAAAACAAATAATGTGCCCTTGATCCTGGAAAGACTAGTGTAAGAGGGCAGCCGTTCGCGATCTGGATCTAATCTAGATCTAATATAATAACGCTTTATGATTGTGATGACGGCACTACGTGTGGGAGCTTTTTAGTTCTTGGAATTTCCACTAGTTGTGCAATTTTTTATAGCCCATCCCAGGATCTTGTGAAGAATTGCAAAACTTCTCTCAAAACAATGAAAACTTCAGTAACCAAACCTTCTAGCAAACATGAAAACCCTAGATTTTTGAGTGTCTTGCGTAACTGGACAGCGTGATGGGGGGGGGGGGGGAAGGGGGGGTGTTTCACTTTGTGTCTTTAAACTGCAAT
>JBCAUA010271236.1:0-19975 GCA_038406235.1 Peronia verruculata | reverse complement strand
ATAATAATAATAATAATAATAATAATAATAATAATAATAATAATAATAATAATAATAATAATAATAATAATAATAATTACAATAATAATAATAATAATAATATCAATAATAACTGCTCTCTCTCTACCATTTGAAAAACTGAACAAATGAATAAATAAGTTTGATTAAACAAATAAATAAAAATATATACGTTGAAATAATAATAAATATAAATAAATAAATAATAAATAAATGCCTGAATGCCTGAAAATGAATAAATAAATCAATAAATATAACCAAAAAATAAATAAATAATATTATTACTGTAAGAAGAAAACGCTTTCTAAAACGATTAATTTTTCAGAATTTTTCGTGATTGTACGTTTCACGCAAAGACCGCAAAAGTCTTTGTTCCCTCCCTGCCCCGACCCCGTCTTTACTGTGTTTATTTAACACCACATAATATGTCTAGCAAAGAGAAGTAATAAGGCCAGTTAAAAAATGATAACTTATGTTGCAATGTGTTACAAAATGTAAACCAATAAGCTGAGTGCCTTTCATCACACGACAACTCGCCAAATAAGACAAAATGGAGCGCTCATTGCAACCACGGACATAATAATTATGACAGTCCAAATGTCTCTCAGCCAGTAAAAATGAGATGTATGACGATTTTTCACCATATCGGGTTTCTGGTATCATATGAAAGCTTATTTCATACCCTTTCAGGTGGTGAAAAAAGTTGTAAGCTAGCTTTATTCTGGCCAGAGACGTTGCAGCTTAAAGAGACAGGGGAGGGGGGAGACCCATCAATGACCGTAATGTAGAGAAAATCGAGTTTAAATGAACAGTTGAGCGCGTAAAGCACCGAAGAAGACCCGATTTTAATAAAGTAATATTCATAAGTCGAAGGTAGGACAGATATTTTTTTTTTTTTTTTTGTTCAGAAAAGAATGCATATTCGATTTCTGCAATAAAAATAAATTCGCTGACTGCCCCCCCCCCCCCCAATACACACATTATAAGCCCGATTTCTCCGTTCTACCCCATCGATTTACGTCTCATTTCGACTGGCCGAGAGACAAATATCTCCATTTTCAAAATTTACAGTTACATTTACAGAAAAGTGTGGTGTATGTTAGGTTATAGCGCGTTGATTTGATCGCAGGCTCCCTACTGTGAGAAAGCTAAATTAATGTCTCGAAGGCGGGAAAAAAACGAGTCGCTTATTGATGATCCATTAAATTGAGTCTTTATCAACACGTAAAACCTTAATTTGTTAAGTTTCATGAGCTGGCTTGACAGTAGCCAAGATAGTGCATATTGAAGAGGCAGAGAGAGAGAGAGCCCTCGGCACAGACTAAAATCAGCAGAAATAATCAGCAAAAAAAAAGTTTAGTCTATAATGGGAGATCATTTCATAGATTAACTGCCCTTTCCAAAAGCGGGACTTGTATAAGGGGAGATCATTTTGATCTGACTTTTACTTTCCTTTGCCAGACAAAAGATGTGTTGGGGAAGCTGTGTAAAAAGGGACAAAAATCCCTTTACTGCTTGCCATTCGAAAGACTGATCGCCCCAAAAAATTAATGAAATTAAAACAATAAGAAGAAAACATTCTTTTTACATCATAATTTTTTTATCTTTTTTTTTTTTTTTTTGAATTTTCCATGCTATATGTTTCAAGCAAAGGACGTAACAGTGATTTTTTCCTCTTTGCACTACTAGTTCAATCCCTCTTTTGTTTGGTAATGGGAAGTAATAGGACTGAGCACAACGAGCTCCTATTCTCTATAATCACTTCGGAGCATCTTGGCATACTGATAACCTGCCCATAAGAGCAATATTGTCGTATTGAGGGGTCACCGTTCTCTCATTTTCTGCAGTATAAAAGCATTGGCATCAGACCACCTGCATCCCCGAGTCACTCCAAATCATCCTTGATGACATGGCACAATAGTGTTATGTTATTTTTTTACCACGGTTGTGGACAGCTGAGATACCCACCACTACTGGAGGTTGAAAAGCTTATAAAAACCATAACCACCTGCATCCCGGATTTTTCTGTTCAGCCCATCGACTTACTACTTATAATGACTGATCGCGAGACAAAAAGCTTTGTTTGTTTGTTTGTTTGTTTTTTTCACAGAAACTGCTGAAACAGTGAAAAGTCTGAGAAATACACACATGCACGCATACACAGAGAGAGAGAGAGAGAGAGAGAGAGAGAGGGGGAGAGAGACAGAGAGAAAGAGAGCGAGAGAGAGAGAGAGAGAGAGAGAGAGACGGTTGTCCGAACAAAATGCCTTGTGGGCTGAAACATTAGACTGATCAAAGAGTGCAGTGCTAAACTTTTGTGTCGAACATGATAATGTTTCCACTTTCATCCTCCGAGAGATCCACAGTGGTCATGAAAGTAGAGCATAGATCTGTTCTCTGGTGCGACAACACAGGAGTACATGATTGTAATAGGTCTGTGTTTGCCTCCACAATTCCTTGTCTACAGTGGGACCTGGGATCCAATATCCAGTTCTCTCTGATCTTGATTAGAAGTATACAAAAGGTCCCCAATTAAATAGTCAAGAAAGTAAAGCGTCTGTTCTCTGGTGAAAACACCATCACAATACCTGTAAAAGATCTATATTTACCTACTTCAGAATTCCCGGTCTATAGTACAGCATGGTGCCCAACTGATCTGTCTTAGATTTCGCAAGATTGAAATAGGAAAGTATAGGTATATTAAAAGTCATCCTTTCGATAAACTGCTGAAGAAAAAAAAAAAAAAGCATACATCAACTCATATTAACTTCTTTCTCATAGGAAAGGCTGGAATAATCTAATCATGGAGGTAAAATAAAAGGTTGAAGATTTTTATTTTCATTTTTATTTATTATTATTATTTTTATGTTAACTGATGATGAGCTTGTTTGTTTGTTTGTGTTCGGGTCTGACGGCACGTCAGCACGATCACGGCTATATCGTGTCAACCACGGTAAGATACGTTTATACATCAAGAAGAAGAGAGGGAAGAGAGCGGGACAGAAGACAGGAGCAAGGAGAGGTAGAAGAGATGCCACCTGTGGAGCGTCGAGGATGGCATTCCATGGGAGAGATCCCACCGATGGCGGAATTTCACCCCCTGCAGGTGGGAACAGGGAACCTACCTTTTATACTCCGGGCCCCCGCAGGACGAACTAACAATGAGCAGGCCATTACATCAACAACGGAGAAGCACAAACAAAAACACTAATATGACAAGTTTTAGGACAGGCATGGAGTTTTTTTCTGATACATAGAGGTTGTAACAATTATAAAAATGATTGTCAAAGAATGTGAAAGACAATAAAATTTTCTTCAACACAGTGTGATCGGCAATCAAAAGTTTCGATCAAAGATCTAAATCGCAAGAAATCGGTAAGATGGTTTTGGTTTTGGTCAACCAGATCCTTTAGAGAGCGATTCGAGAAAAGGGAGATTCAAGAGCCTTTACGTAATGATTATAAATTATTTTCATTTGGTTATCACAGACAACGCGTTGTAGGAGTTTGATCTTTCATAGAGATAGGGTTGACTAACTGAGATGAAAGTGTCTCCAACTCAGGCGGTTAAAAACTCATCTAGTTTTGTCCTCGAGCTGAGATGAAATAAACGAATGTGTCCCGTGTCCAGTTCAACATTAAAAGAAATTCTACACCCTGTTTCTCTCACATACATTAAAGAAAAAGAAATAATTCTAAAAACAACAAGGACAACGACAACGAGAACACCAAAGACGATGACATCGATACAAATGTAGATAACAATAACGACAACGACAACCACAACAACGATGACGACAGATAACGACAGTTCTCACAACGACAAAAACAACTGCAATTGCTTTGAAATTTCAGGAGGGGAAAGGGGTTAGGAGAGAGGGGGGAATGGGGGTTCATAAATCGCTAGTGTCCATAGACTGATATGTTGTTTGTTTGTTTGTGTTAAGGTTTAACGGCACAACAGCACAATCCCGGCTACATTGTGCCAGATACGGTAAGACATGTTTACGCGTCAAGAAGAGGAGTGGAAAGATAGCGAGACAGAAGACAGGAGCACGGAGAGACAGAAGAAATGCTCCTGGAATGTCGAGGACAGCATACTACGGCGGTCTTTCGCCACCTGCAGGTGGGAGCAAAGAATCTACTTATATACCTCGGGTCCCCAAGGGAGAGATGTCATATATGTTGCTGTTCCTGTAGCACTGACGTATCTTTTATGCATGTGGCTGTAAAACACTTTGGCTCAGTAAAGTGCCTCAAGTCTTTCAATGTGAAGTGTACTATAAATGTCCTCCTTCATTATCCTTCTTATTGCCAGCTCAGTTCTTTGTTGTCCTATCTCCATTTTGGGCGATTTGGAGACATATATGTCATGTGAAAAAGGGATAGTAAATCTATCATTATACTGTAGTCATTTCACCGATCACTTGCCCAAACAGGTATATTTTGAAAATCATTTTGTCCTGTCTCCTATGTGCAAAAAATGGTTGCTAAACACAAAACACAACTCATCAGTTTTCTCAAAATGTGAAAAATGGAGATAGAGCAACAGCGATGTGAGCTCATGTTATTTCTTATTGTTACTGGTTAAAACAATTTTAATTTTCAATCATATATTATATTGATCTATTGCAAATTTTGTTCATCATCAGCTTAAAATCTCCTCTGGAGCAAGGCTATTGTAGATTTGAATTAACTCACTTGGGACAAGGCCCGGGCTTCAAGCACAACCCCCCCCCCCGGGACCAGGGTTTTAGGGTTATTTTTAAAAAATCATTGTCTGTGTTCTAGTCATCCCATAAGCAAGAAAATTGGCACAGTTATAGTTTATAATGATTAGTTAAATCTTATGAGGCCACCAGAATATGCTCATGTTGTAAAGTGTAGATTTTGTGAACCTTGAAATTATGCAATTTTTTTTAAAAACTCTTTCCAATACACAAGCAGTCCAGTTTTACCCTCCAAAGTAAGTCTAAAGTCCCCTATAAATGCAATTTCTGGATCTAGTCGTAATTTACAATGGGCATAGACAAATCTAGAACTGTAAATTATTTACAATCAAGTTACACATAAAGAAAAGTATGTGTGCTATCAAAATATAGAAAGAGGGTGTGGCATTGTTCACAATTGAATATTTGATCTGACAACAGCCCGCGGCGAATAGTCTCTGTTGAAAAACTGATAGAAGCAATGTGTCATCGATAACCAGTATCTAAGTTCTTGCCTGGCACTGATAAATCATCATCTGAAATACTTTCTTCGATGTTCAAATCGATCGTCTGAAAGCATTCAACAACCTCAAGGGTTGACTTTCTTCGAGGTCGAGACATTGATTTGAAAAAGCTTCCAAATATTGGTTCATAATACCCTCGCTAACTTTCCAATGATAGCTTTTCAGAGTTTCTCAGAGGAAGGAAAAGCTAATTTTAGAATAAACATGGATATACTGGTGAAAAAGGTGGGTTGGGCGAGATTTTAAATTTTGTTTACAGGAACAAAATATCTCGTCCTTGGTCCACCAAGGATATTTGCTGAGGATGAGTTATCTCATCGTTGGTCCCCAGTGAGTTAAAACAAATAACATAAATTTTATGAAATAAAGAACCTCATACTGAATGAAATAAGATCCTGGCACTGCGAATTTCAAATGAAACGAACAGATCAGAGATATAAAAAGATGAGTTTAAAATGTGAAAGAAATGTTAAATAACTGCTGAAATATTGGGTTTATTATGATTCAACTCACTTTTCCTTTATTTCATTAGTACGAAGAATACAAACATATGACAATATAACCAGCGGTCATCACAGCCAAGATCTCATTACAAATACAGCAGTTCCTTAAAATGGATCAACATATTTACAAACACAAAAACTGAATGAAAAAAAACAAAGCGGGTTTCTTTTCTTTTTCAACTTGAACGTGTTCTTTGCACAACAAAACTTCACAAGAAAACAGGAGAAACTTAGACCCATTCAGAGCGTGAATTTTAAAGAAAGACATTGCACTAATCTTAGCTATATATGTCTTGCCCCCACAGCAAATGAGTCAGAAGTCGCTCCAGGCGATCGCGAGTTTTTAACTGTTTTCAGACTCAGATACCAAATTTTTCTGTTCAGGTTAGAAAGGGTTGAATTTTCATTTTACAGAGAACAATTTAAAACTTTTGGGTATCTGAGTCAGAAAACAGATAAAAACGGCCATAACTTGTAATCTCCCCGATCAATTTCCGACTCATTTGTCCTGGGCATGAGACATTTGTTTCCAAATGCTATACTCGTATCTTACAGAGCAAATATTCAACACAGGCAAAATGGACAAGAGTCAAAAGTAGAAGTATTTTAGACTACAGTTTGGACAGCAAATATTCTTTTTCTATAGTATATTATCAAATAAATTATTATTATCACTTCTCCAGATAGATGACACAAGTCATTTGCATTGTTTTTGAGATATCGAGAAATAACTTTCTAGAGCCGTGCCATTTGACAAGTTATGCCATTATGGTTCTTTTGAAATAATGCTTAGTATCTGTTAATACAATATCTGATAGCTCTAATGCTCAGGAGTGCCATAGATATCAGGTCCATTTTGGGATATAAAACTGACGAACATCATTACCAAATAGCAATGGTAATATTTTGATCCAGTCTTTCTAGATTATTCTCACTGATGAGAATGAATCGAGAGTGTTGTCCAGCAAGACTAATCCTTTAAGAAAACTGTCAATCAGCAACAAGGACAGTTTTCTCTGTGTATATTCATCAATCAAAAGCCTGCTCCTTTCTATTCCTCAGACAAAGAGTTTGTCAGTCTTCAAAACAGATAGAGAGTACACAGCATATAAAGTAAAATAAAGTTAAAGTACCATCCCTTGACCCCCTAGAGTGGAAATTGGCTTGGTATCGCCGCAGTGTAGCGCCACTGTACTTCCCCTGATATACATCAGGTATCCGTTTTACAGATGGGTGGGCTGAAGAAAACTGTGTGTTAAGTATCTTTCCTAAGGATACAACATGCAAACCGCTGCGATTCGAACCACCGACCTCTGCTTCCAAAGGTTGCAGCACAAATCACTGAGCTAACATGCCACACATCATCTCAATATCTATGTGATATTGCAAGGGATTGCCAGAAAATTTATATGATACTTATAGGCTTGAATAACATGCTTATCTTTAATTTGATGATTTGTCTTACCCCCAGGGCAAATGAGTCCAAAGTCGCTCCAGACGGTTTCAATCTATAGCCATTTTTAACTATTTTTTTTACTTGAATACCAAAATTTTAATTATTTTTTTTTTTCACAAAATGAAAATTTAACCCTTTTTAACCTGAAAAAAAATTTTTTTGTTATCAAAGTTAAAAGTTAAAAATGGACGGAAATTGAAATCACCCAGTGGGACCTCCGACTCATTTGCCTTCGGCACAAGACATTTGTTTAACTGTATGAATGAAACAGGTCACAGGGTAAGTCAGGATGATCCTGACAAGAGTGACCTATTGTTCTTTATTTGAACCTGAAAATGTCTCACTAAATATTAAGTTGCTATTTGACCACGCTTCTCCACCTTGAACTGCAACACTGTGTTCATGGTATACATAAAGGTCTTCCAGACAACTAAGACACATTTGGAAATATAATATTTTTTCACTGGCTGCATACTCTAAACATTCTAAACACAAACATTTGCTGCACAGTAGATTCACATTTTCTTTGGTCATAATGCAGATTGTTACATGAATTTCACAGTGGCTTCATGAAGAAATTTTGACTTGCTGTGTCTGACTCACAATGACCATCTCCAACATTTTTTTTCAACATATCGTTTCATATTTCTCAGTATCTGTGTGGAGAAAGGCAACTGCTGAGCTGTTCTTCTATGAGATGTACCAATTCCATTTACTCTCATCATCATCATCCTCATCACTTTCTGTGCCTGTTGTTTGCCGCTGACCTGGCATGCCACGGGTCGAGTTGACTTTGTGCCATATTCTCCTGCAGAGACGAGTAATTACAATGGTAACTTCAGTTATTGCTGTGATATACACTTTTGTTCTATGGCAAAGCAATATTCACATCATTTGCTTCACATGATAAATACACTTTCTCACCAGACAGATCAACTTGTTCTTCAGCTCATATGTCAGTCTTTTATTAACATCATTATTGTCCATCAATCCATCCATCCACCCCTCCCTCCCCCTCTCTCCATCCATCCATCCATCCATCTAGTCATCCTATCCATCTATCCCTCCATCCATCCATCCATCCATCCATCCATCCATCCATACATCCATCCATCCATCCATCTAGTCATCCTATCCATCTATCCCTCCATCCATCCATCCATCCATCCATCTATCCATCCATCCATCCATCCATATATCCATCCATCCATCCATCCATCAATCCATCCATCCATCCATCAATCCATCTATCCATCCATTTCTTACCTTGCATCTTTTTCGCTAGTATCTGCCTCTATGATGGCTTCCTTCAGGTCCGCCTCCATTTCAGCAATGCTCCTTTCAAAATACTCATTCTGTTTCAGCAACTTCTGCACCTCCACCTGATGAATGAAAAAAAAAATAAACATGAAAAATTTAATTATGTTTTTCTCATATCATAGTATTGTGGTTTCCTGTCATTAAAATGCAATATGTCTGCATCTAATGAATATATTTACAAAATTCAAACTGCATTTTGTTCAGAAATATGTAGAGCTTCAGAATCTACTAATAACTTAAAACCAAAAATTTTCACGTGCCCAATTTTCAGTGCACACCTCACAAATGATGATTCAAACTACATATTGTGTATTGATATGCCACCTGTTTTTGTCAATATTATTTGACTGTTAACTCTCATTTCATGGAGAGGATGAGATTCACAACAGACAAGATGGATTGATGGATGGATGGATGGATTGATGGATGGATGGATGGATGGATATATGGATGGGTGGATGGATAGATGGATGGATGGATGGATGGAGGGATAGATGGATAGGATGACTAGATGGATGGATGGATGGATGGATGGATGGACGGATGGATGGATGGATGGATGGATGGAGGGATAGATGGATCAGAACCTGATACAGCAGCCATCATTGTCATATAGCCACAAGAAATGAGATGGGGTTGTCAAAGAGGGCTTTGTTGAGAAACTTAGAGTGTAGTTTACTGACCCTGGGGTGACGCGAATTCACCACACTGAATGTGTAATCTTGGATCAAAGAACTGTAACTAAGTATATTTTTTTTTTTATACTGATACTTATCATTTCAGTTTTCTTAGTTTTTTGTATATCTCTGCTCTTATTTGGGGAAAGGTGAACTATTACAGAACTGAAGTAAAGATAAAACAATAAAATGCTTAGAGCCCTACGTTTTACATTTGGCCATTTTTTTCACATTGCTCTCCAGCGACATGTGGATGTAGTTTCTATGGACTGATGAGGATGCTAACAACCATTGCTGCAGTCTGAATTGATTACAGAAAAAAAAAAAAAAAAAACTGAGACAGTCCCATTGGGGGGCTGAAAGACTTATACAATTGATGATTTTCTTTTCATAAAAGTAAAGTCCACTCCTTTCCCCTTCTCCGCTGACACCAGTAAGTCTATACTTGAAACATTAACATTAAATACTGATTTCATCCAGACTGTACTGCATTTGCCTAGCCTATCATAAGATACTGTGACAACATAGATTACCTCCGTCTCCTTAATGCATTGTTCCAGATGTGTGCAGACTGTCATAGGCACAAACTCCTCTCTCAGTTTCACTCTCATGGCATTAAGCTCGTCAAGCTTCTCCAGTATCAAAGCCTGAGGAGTGAAACAGGGACAAAATGTGTAAAAAATGACATTCACATGATGTGGCCTACAAATAATTATTATGCTAAACTTGTGCACATTCATGCTCTAAAGTTATTTTTATTACCAAGGCTTTTCAAAGACAAGAAAACTATTTTGATGCAAAAACTTACACATAAAGTGATACATAGAGATCTTTAGAGAGGACACTCAACTGGTATGATTATTAATTAAAATATAGAAAACATAAAAGCAGACATGTAACTAGCACAAAAATGAACAAAGGTGTGGATGAGTGAAACAGACAGGTACTTAAATAATAATAACAAAAAAAAAAAATGTTGTCCATATGAGATGCAATACGATGAAATCAGGCTCTCATCAAATTTTGAGCATTTAGAGTTATTGGTATCCCTGTAAAGATTATTCACTTCTCTTTCAGTGTGTGAAAAAATATTTTTTCTAATTTAAGTAGACATTGAGATATTGGCAGTTAAAGATGATGGGGTGATCTGTTGCTGCAGCTGAATTAATTGAGAAAACGGAGAAAACGGCCAACTACTTTTGTAAATCCTTATTAATCCTTGTTAGATCATGCCACAAAATTACAATTTTTGGGCTGTTACTGGATCTATTTCAGTAAATTGAACTCTGATATGCATTTTTAAATTGATATAGAAGTTTTGTTTTTTTTTAAGAAAAAAAAACACATGGAAAAAAAAACACTGTTGAAAAATATGTGATTTCTCCGGTTAGCTCAGTTTGACAAGCGCTTGATTTCATCGTGTCGCATCTAATATATATATTTTGTAAAGCAGTGTCTGTGTTTCACATTTGCATGTCTTAAAAAATAAAGTGCATACACATCTTTAGTAATGGCACCTATTTCTACAGTCTTACATTGTTGTGTTCACATACCCTGCATCTTTGAATATTTTAGTAAATATCACTACATACCTTCATGTTCTCAAGTTCAAGTGACAGTTCCACTGGCTGTTCCTTCCTTGAGTAGCTGCCCACAGGAGGAGTTTTCTTAGCTATAGTGATGAAGAATAAGAGCATTAAATCCCTTTTTCAACGACATCTGGAAAGCTGGCACTTGTGCACAAACATCCTATAGGGCATTACATGTATTTGATATGCATAATACACAAAACCTAAAAGCTCTCAACAAAATGTCTTATACATTACGCCAATTAGCTACTTGATGATTGTAAACAGATTCATAGGTCAGAAATCAAATGTCTATCTTTATGATGAATGAATATCAATGATTCATTTTTATAAATGCTTGAAAATTTTGGTTATTGTCACGCTATTTCTAGAACATTCTATGTACATGTCTGCTACATCATTAAATACTTGATTAGAAACAGCGTCACTTGTGTTTCATTGTTTTGATATATTTGATGATTCAAATTGCCTTTAAAATGAATGGTTTTACATATATATTTTGATTAGCACTGCTGATGATCTAGTGGGACTGCAATCTGGTCATCAGAAATTCTAATAAGGAGAAAGAAATAAAAGGTAAGGATGGAAAAAACAGGAGAGAGTCAGGGTGACAGTAAAGAAGAGAGAGAGAAAAAAAAGAGAGAAAGACATGACAAGACTGAGAGGCAGTAAGAATAAAATAAGAAAGATAATGTAGCAGATCTGAAGTGATCCAAGACAAAAATATTTCTTCTGGTTTTGTTATTTCACACAGCAACTCTTATAGAACAACTGACTGTAGATCACTGGTGCAGAACTTCTATCTGGTTATTGCCCTGGTTTGTGAACATGAAAACCATATGGGTTTAAATCATGAGGAAGTTAATTCAAATGGTGATGGTAAGTCTCAGCTATGTGCCAATGTCATTTTTCAGCTAATTCTAATGTGAGTTTGTAAACCAAACTCTATCATCTACTTAAGAATAAAATATGCTTTCTATGAAAATAATAATAGTAATAAAAATAATGCTTCTACACACAAATGCTACAAAACTATGTGTAGAATTGAGGGCTACTCATAATGCGGCATATCTACTGCATCTCACTAAGAAATAGAAAATTCAAATAAAAAAAAAAAACACAGGAGTGATATACAAACTTCAAAGTAAGACATACCCAACCTCTAAATCTAATTGGAGATCATTTTACAGATTATCTGCCCCTTCCAAAAGAGGGACTCGAGTAAGGGGAGATCATTTCGACCAGGCTCATTACTTCCCTTTGCCAGACACGAGAGGTGTTGAGCAGGCAGTGTAAAGAGAAAAAAATCCTTTACTTCATGTCATTCCATAGACTGATCACCAAAAAATTTTAACAAAAACAAAAAAAAAAAATCACAATAAAAAGGAAACATTCTCTTTACATCATAATTTTTTTTCAATTTTTCATGGTGTATGTTTCAAGCAAAAAGCGCAAAAGTGACTTTTCCTCTTTACACTGCTTGTTTAATCCCTCTTTTGTCTGGTAAAGGGAAATAATAGGACCGAGTGTCCAATTCATTTCAAATGCCTAAAGTCTGGTGACCCATAAATATCATTATTTTTTTTAAAAATCAGAATGAAATTGGGAAGAGCAGCTTTCATAACATTTGTATAGAAGCAAAGACACTAAATGTAGGATGAAGCAAGAATAATACTGAATAAACAAAAGAATGTACCACAGATGAGAGCCAGTTTCCTCATGACAAAAGAGGTTGCCTACGTAAAGTTACGACGATTTGAAAATTATGACTTTGTGCATAGCAAACCACCGAGTTGATACAAACTGAACAGACTACTGATTGGTGTTGGATTTCACTTTGATAGTATAGTCACATAAATGTTTTAATATCCAGTGAACAATAAACCCCCACATGAGATTTTGATAATTTGACTAGCAAACTTGGGAAACAACTCTGGACCTTCATGCAGACATACAAACTAAAAAGAAAAAAAAAAGAAAAGACAAAGTAAGTGATAATCAATAAGTTGCAGTAAGCTAGGTTTTGATTTTACAACAGAATTGCTAGTATAAGCATAAAAAAGAAGTAAAATTTTCAAAGTAGTACAGATGCTATAGATTCATTTTAATATAATGACAACTAGTCACCCCAGAGTTAACTTGTCACTAACTACACCACAAAACTGTTGCAGTTAGGACAATTTAATTCTGAGGCGACAAACTACTGGCAATAAACGAACTCTACAATGTAATCATGCATATTGTACAAAATATTCTTATATAATGTTTCCGTAGAAGCTCCGTCTGTCAGCCGAATGGCATAGTGTTGATTAACTTAAGACATTTATGTGATAAAGTTTGCAAAATCAAATAGATGACTTCAAATTTACTAAATTCTGTTTAATCAGATTTCTTCATTGCTACAATTAGTGACTTCACAACATAACTGCAAGTTTATTATATCCTTATGTGAAAACTGGAAAGAGAGAAATGACTGAATGGGAAATATTGGTCTTTGTCATAGCCTATGTGTTATGTTTTCAAATCCTCAAAAGTGTTGTGTGATTTAATTAGAAAAAAATCTGCAAAGAAAAAAAGTGATGTTATATTAAATGAGTACAAATCTGAAGGCTGGGCTGTTGCATGTACTTCTCATTCTCAGTAGAGAGATTTTGCATCATCGCAGTCCAGATTATTCCAGTTTCATCTTCGTGGTGTACCTTGTATAGCAAATAATACCTAGCTTCTTTTTTTTCCTTATATTGCATTGTGGCACTAGTTTTTATTGCTAGTCTTTGTTCTGTATTAGTAAAATGTAAACAAAATAAACTGGTGGAAAAGGATCAAGTACAAGTAACATGGGGAATGATTTTTCTGTCAGCACTTGGAGCAATGATCAACATAATAATTATCATCCTAAATGCGTGTTTTAAATTTTCAGACTCTATTTCAGCACAGGACCAAGAGAACGAATAAATGCAAAAAAGATTTAAGACAATATAAGTAACAAACAGTTCACTAGTTTCAGTCTGTTGAAGATAATGGGCCCATTCCTTCAGATCTGTCTTCAGTTTATGTGTACTAAATCTATGTGAAAGCATGTCTAATTTTTGTTTGTTTCTTGGACAAACCTTTGTACGAGGTGAGTCTGTTGGCTGAAACGCAAGTCAGTTGGTGTTAAAAAAAAAAAAACACATAAAACTTTAAAAGGACAAAAAAATAAAAAGATATAAGATACTTGGAAGAGATACTAATAGGGTCATCAAAGATACATATATACTGTCATCTGCAAACAAAAGGTAACTATGCCTAAAAATTGTGTTTTGAGAAACAAACTTAAATATTATTCTTTGCATTTAAAGATAGTGTATTTAAAATGGGCTCTGTTTCTAGGCAAACTGATTACAGGTAATAATTTTTATAAAAAAGAAATTTAGATTACAAAAATAAATATGAAAAAAAAAAAAGACTAAAATTGGAGATAGGCACCTTCGGTTTTCAGCAGATAATGGTTATGGTTTTTATAAGTTATTCAACCTCCTCTAGTGGTGGTTATCTGAGCTGTCCACAATTGAGGTAAAAAAAATAACATAGCACTATTATGTTATGTGATCACTAAAATTATATCAGCAGATAATATGACCACATGACTGTTTTCATCACAAAGGAGTTGTTAAAGTTAAGCACTTTCAACTTAGAGGAATGAGAAAAATGTTACTCCTAATGTAAAATATGAATAACATAGTAGTGAAGATGGGGGGACTTTTCCTTAAAAAAAATTTACTTGATGCAAAAGACTAAATTAACAATACATTTATTACTCTTCTGAAATTTCTGTTTTGCATGCAAGTATTTTTGCCAACAGTAAGGAGAAAGTTAGTTATCAGTCTTACTGCAATAACCAAGGCAGATAATCAATTATTCACATTCAACAAATTACTATTTATTTCCCTTGTCTTTCGTAAATTTTTTGTTTTCTGATTTGGTGAGTAAGAACTAGACTTGATATGTTATGGTCATATCTGGTATAATAAATTCAGAATAAATGATAAGTACTTTGACTATGGCATTATGGCTATAAAACATTATTACTTAATTTTTCAAGGCATTTGAATATATGTAGTATTCCTGACAAAGTTTTGAGTGATGCATATTTTCTAATCCTTCTTTGAATAAGTTTAGCTATATGTCTGACAATTGAGACACAACTGTATACATGTACCTTTTTCATATTTAGATTTTTGTCATCTACAATTTCCTCAGAAAATCAGTAGATCTAAGTAAAGACAAATATTTTCTCACCTGGCACTTCTGGTGTTTTGTTTAGATTGTCCTGTTCTGTCCTCACATCTTCCTGCAATCTGTGACATAGAAAGATACATATTTTAAGTGTATGCACTTGTTGAACTGTGTCCTTTTAGCCTGAAGAAAGTAGCTTGGAATTGCCATGAGAATTGCTCAACTAGAAATCCAGAGAAATATAATATAAAGCTCAGTAATGTTTTTGGATTAGAAACTCAACTTTTTTTCACTTCTATGCCAGCAAAGCTGGTGGGCTATTTCTATTTAAAAGAGATTTAAATCTGGATTGTTGGTAACTTCCATCTCATTTTATTTGTCTTTCCCTACTCTTTTTTTTTCTTCAGATATAAACATTTGAAATATTTACAGCAAAATCAGGATATGCCAAGATTGTCAAGACAGACTGAAAGTTTTCATAGAAAATATAAACCGCACTGAAAAGCAAAAGATCTTTTCTTATATAAAACTTCACCGGCACAAATGCAGTCTATTGATATTATTGTTCTTATTATCATCATTATTATTGTTGTGATTGTTCTTGTTATTATAATTATTAACAAATGTTAACATTTTCAGTAATTGTGAAGTTTAGGAACCCAGTTTACTGTGCATCCATCCGGTATGATGCCTAAAATTCACAACTGCCAGTTTCTTTATTTATGATTATCGTCATTGTCAGCTCACTTCTGGTTCATGTCCAGTAAGTATCTGGCCTCAGCCTCCAGAGATGCCAATCTGTCCGCAGCTGCCGACATTTCCCCAGGTCGTGAAGTACCACGGGAGGCCATCTGATCCACCTGATCTCGCAAGAGATGCTGTTGCGAGGTCTGCCCATCCAAGAGTTTGGCAATGTAATTATCGTACTCTGTCTGAAATGCAGAAATTCAACACAGGAATTTCAAGAAATATCAGGTGGTATTAACTTCACAAAAAGCCAGACTTCTAGTTGAATACCTTATGGTATAGGAATGTGAAGCAATGAACTTAAGTCTGTCCCTTGCAGATTTCACAACCATGATTCATGGATATACTTATATGTTTAAAAAAAAAAAATACATAAACATGGAAAACTGGACTTACTCAAAACATAGGCTCTGACATAGTACATTCATAATCAGAAAATACTACTGTGCTCAGAAATTTGGAGCATAAGAATCCTGATTGCTGTAAAACAGCCTGTGCAAAATGTATAAATAAACTACAACAAAAGATTTTCTAAAATTTAAAAGCAATGCATGAGAGATTTGGTACCTGAAATATTGTAACAATTTGTATTTTCTTTTGTACCGGTTCAAGCTTGAATTCTACCTGATCAAAGGTTCAGCTAAACTGCTAATAAATATTACATGATAGTGAAAAAAAAACAACTACATTTGTGTCTTTGCTGCCAAACCATTTATTACCTTGACACATCGCAGAATGTAGTTAAATGTTGGAGACTCCTCTATAACATCATCCAAGACATTGCTGAAAACTTGCAAGCGATGAAAGTTTGGACCAATTCCATTCAAATTTAAATCCTCCAAATCCTATGAAAAAAAACAAAATTACAAATAGAATGTGTCAGTACATTGAATAAGAGCAACTAAAATTACTAGAAATGTAAATTCAAAATAAATTTAATTACCTCCACAGTATAATTTAGGCAGGTTGCATCCCATCTGAACATTCAAAACATCAATGTTGTGGAGACAGGGATTGCAAATGGAGAGGGATTCAAGTATGATTGGTAATGAAATCAAACAGGAATCCTTTATTGAGATTTTCATTGATTCATGCCATGACTTCAGCATTATTTGGAAAAAAGAGATCTAAGTATTCAGCACAGCTGAACATACCTGTTCCAATTTCAGCTCATGATGTCTTGCAGCTTTTTCACCTGACAATACTTTCTGTTCTGACATCTCTTTCCTCTGCAACACACTTGTGTCAAATGCCTTCATTTTTCTATACTGATCTTTTTTAGTGATACCTGTAACAAGAATCAACAGTAAAATGCCAGTCAGCTTAAAAACTCATGACCTCCTTGCAGATTGTTTGGTTTTTTACTTCTCTGTCAATTTTAGGACCATTTTATATTTACTTTGCTTTTCTTTCCCCATTTATTTATGCTGAATTCTTTGCAATAAATTTATTTACAATAACAGAATGTGACATTCACTCAAAATATTACACCAGACTTATACACATCATTAATTTGGTATTGGGGTAGTATGTTCATGCTATTTCAAAATGATGACTCAAGGATGAAAAAACTTATGATGACATAAGTGATAATAATTCCTAAATCACATTATCTGAAGTATATCTCAAACTGACCTCTACTGAACATGGGCAAGACTGAATAGTTAAAAGGAACAGAAGGCTTGAAATCTGTCTTGGAGGAAAATGATGTTTGGGATGAGTGCAAACTGTCTCCTGAAAATGCTATTGGATCATCATCTATATCCATGGATACTTTTTTCGGTGGCGGTGGCACTGGTAGCATAACTTCTGCAGGTGGAAGTTCTTCAACCAAAACTCCATCTTCAAGCTGACTGTAAATTGACTTTGGCGTGGGAATTCCATTCTCCTTTGCTTCTGCTTCTTTTTCTGCTTCTGAGAGAAGTCTGAAATTTTACAAGATCATGTCATATTTCAGACTTTATTTTAGCGCTGATCTTTACAACATCAGCAAACATTCAGATTTTGCTAATTTGTCCATTAGCATATGAAATGAAAAGTAATGATAACAAGTAAATTGGTAATTCTAAAACTAAAAAGCAAAACAAACCTTCTTTTTTTCCTAGATCTAAATTTATGGGCATCATAATTTACGTAACTATGTAACTGATTGTTTATTTCATTTTTTAAAATTTGTATTAATTTCATATCATAATAAAGGCAAAAGGTCCCCAAGAAACAAAACATACAACACCATCATGTACAACAATTGAATAATCCTCAAAAGAGAGAGAGAAAAAAAGCAACTAACCTGTACCGTATCTGAGGAGTTTTGGGGACTGCAGTGTGCACAGGGGGTATAACCCCTGATGTGCCGACACTGAAATCATACAACACATCCTTTGGAGTTCCTTGTCCTCTCTTCATTCTGGGCTTATGTTGGGGTTTGGACGGTTTAGTTAGTTGGATGTTATCAGTATGTGCGCTGGCCCATGATTTTCTATTGAAGGATAACGGTGCCTTCAACAAGAGCGACTCATTGAGATGACCCCCAGCATAGTCCTTGATGTCCTTCTTCTGCTTGTCCTCCGCATCATTGAGCACCGACTTTATATGATGGCCCAAGATAAATTTAAAGGCCATGTTGACTTATCACAATAACTGTCAATCTGAGGAAAACCAGCAAAGCAAAATTGATAACAGGTTTCCCTTTATTCTTCCATTCCCTCAATCTATTCCAGTTTATCAGTTAACCCCTTTGATCCCTTTAGGATGTACGCTATACGGTCCAGCAGTAAACAACTTTTCGTTCTGGACCATACAATGTACGTCCCTGGAGAAACAGAAACCCCTGTTCCCATTCACCATTTGGATGTGCATCGTACAGCTTTGAGCAGCTATAACTCTTCTGTTTACAAAGTCTACAAGTTCTGGCTACATTTTTATGAAGTTCGGAAGTGCTGAAATGTATCACTCTGGTTTTTAAACTGCTAATGATAGTGCCATGACTGCAGTAGGACTATAAACAACAACCTAAACCTAGATCTAGATCTCTCAGTTCTAGGCCCAGTACAGTTGCTTGCACTTTTTTATCACTGCAAATAAAAATTATATGGCCTTGACTGATATAAAATAAAAGTTAATTCATTACCTTTTATAAAATATACAACTTTGCATAGTTAGCTTCATTAGTTATGCTGCTTTACCCAATTAAAGAACAGAACCATAAAAACAAAAACCCCTGCATAAACTAAAACCAGCGTTCGAATATTTAGTGTTGTAAAAATTAGCAAAACCCTTACGTAGCGAAGGGGTTAATCTGAGAGCATAGATGAAGATTCTATTGCTTTCCACAGAAACATTACTAAATGGTCCCTTCTGCAATGAAGTTGGCAGATTCTACAATAAAAGATCCATTGTTAAAACTTTGTTGAAGTGAAAGAAGTTAGTAGGCCTATTTTATGCCCATGCAGCAATTTCATGGCACTCTTTTCATTATCCATGACCATGTATTGGGTCATAGCTGTCAAAAGATTGCCTGATCAGCTGTATCTCTCTCACTATGATTTTCTAGCTCATGCATAATTTTAAGAACTCTCTCTTTGTCTTGTTGCATTCACTTCTGCAAATTGAGAGAATGTTTGTAAATCTATAGGCTATATACACGAGCTGTATGTAATATTTCTCTCTTTTTCTTATACTCTGTGATGACTCTTAAACAAATAAAATTATCATATTCATTTTTTTTTTCAGAGACTGTAAGTTTCATGTTGAATCTAGATCTACTTAAAGCTAATCGAATAAAACACGATGAATCGAAACCATTTCTGGATTCTCCAGGGCTTGGCTTAATCAGTGCTAGGCAAGAAAGAGACAAAGGCAATCGATCCATGCATTCCCTTTCTTTTCATGGGAAGAAACACTTACTATCTCGAAACATGTGAATTATTTAACGTGAATGTTGGAACTTACTATTTCTTTTGTGTGTGTGTTTTCAGTGGGCTTACATGTCATCGATTATTTACGAATTCTCGCCGCCATCTTGTAAATCATTGATGTTTCTACGGTTACGCAAAAGAGCTCTTTCAAGGGAAGCAAATCCCAGTCCTTGCATCAATCGTCAAATTTCAACTTCATTTTTTTTTTATCGCTAAGCACTCCTTCTTATCGAAAACCTCTAAGGAAACCTTTGGGGGGGGGGGGGGGGATCGTCCCCTTAATTTCAGTGTGCTGTCT
>JBCAUA010271127.1:0-19980 GCA_038406235.1 Peronia verruculata | reverse complement strand
AATGGAGACTGATTACAACTCAGCGGTATGGCTTTGTTTATAATTGGCGGTACGCGCGGAGATTGGTTGCTAGGATCAAGGCTGGCTGGACACCGTAGGGCGGCGTTGTCCCCTCTTGGTATATAGTTCTCTTTGCTACAAGTACGTATGGGGTGCACTGTTGATTTTGAAGTGTGCGGGCTGTACAGTATTTCACCCCAATAGTGTCAGGTTAGTGCATAAATATATTATTTTAAAATAGATCTAGATCTAGAATAGATCTGCTGTACATGGGGAACATCCAGTCCAGTTTGAACTGTAAGTGAGGGACAACAAAATAATTGGCCATGATCTTGCAAAGACTAGTGTAAAAGGGCAGCGGTTCACAATCTAGATTCTAAATGCTAGATCAAGAAAAACAAATCTAAATTCTATTTCTAGGTCTAGACAGTCTGGTTTTGCTTCATGATTATGATGATGGCATTTCTGGTGGAATCTTTTTAGTGGAATATTCATGAGATCTAGATCTGGTGGAATAATTTTATAGTCTCATCCTAGGATGTTGTTAACATTTGCAAACTCTTCTCAAAACAAAGAAAACTTCTAGCAAGAAAACCCTAGATTTTTATAAAGTTTCTTACTCCTAGTCTTACGAAGCCGGACAGCGCAGACCAACGTGATTTAGGGGGGGAGGGGGGGGGGGAAATTTCCGACTTTTTTTGTGAAAACAGTTTGACATTCCTGGGTAGCAGTTAATGCAAAAAGAGGACTAGAAGAAACGCAATTAAAATTTACCACACATTAGACTTGATGCTAACTGGTGAATCAGCGGGGAAAAAAAATGAAGATAACAAAGTGAGAAAACAGAAGACCTGAGAAGAGCTTGGAACTCACTGTGTCCAGCTTATTCTACTAAACATAGCCAGCCGAGTCTTCTCCACTGTATATAAACCAGTCTAGCTCAGAGAGACTCAAAGATTGCCACAGTTTAAATTAACATATACGATTCGTCTTAGATTTAGGAGCAAGGCCTAAATGATCTGTAATTTATGTCCAAATTAACTGGAATATATTGAGAAGTATGAGGACAGACAACAAGTAGGAGAGGGGGAAAAAGGACCCCAGACATGTTGTCAAATTTGAACTTTTACTGATGAAAAGAGCATGTAACTTTATTGGATAGCAAGATATCCTATATGGTTTCATTATGTTTTCTTTTTTTTTTTTTCCAGAGAAAGCATGCACATTTTGTCTGATAGTTTCTGTGCTGGATATGTGTGAAACATTCTTTTCTTGACATGACATCCTGTCTAAGTCTTTATGTCTTTGGTCTTTGGTAAAAATCTATAAAGTAAATACTGCACGCTTTGTAAGCCCATGTGAATTGCGTTTGCAAAGAATCAACATGCTTTTCCAAAAAACGAAAAATTCAACTTGTCATCTCCTAGTTGGTCTCCAGTGCAAAAAATAGACCAAAATGAATATTCGATGTCCTTCTTGATCTTTCGTTCCTATCTCTCGATGATTCTGGGTGAATTGACAGCTGCAAAAGAGAGGTTTTTTTTTTTTTTTTTTGTGTGTGATCTAAGAGAGAAACATTCATGTAAAAGATAATGGAGGTTGACAGAAAAGAAGTTTGCTTGAAATTAAAACAGATGACATTCTTCAGGTTGATACAACAGATGACATTCTTCAGGTTGATACAGCAGATGATATGGAGACCCTACCACAGTCTGAAAATGAAATAAAAGCAACTAAACTAAAATTTCAAACAACAATATGCACAATTCTGAAGACCTGCAAAGTCCTTGGCCAACTCCCTGCATTTTTATTGTGTCCAAAGTTGTAATATTGCTTACCCAGGAATTTACATCTCCTACATCAAAGGCCAAAAGAAAATGGGATCTTGTGTTAATGCTGAGCTGTGTTTAGGCCAATATTGTTTTCTTCCTTTACATTTTCCCAGGAGCACTGCATTTGTTTACTACTCACACATTTACAACTCAAATCAGACGACTTTCTTATATTTCTTCTTCACCGCTTTTGTTTTAGATCATCCATGTTTTCTTTGTTTTTACTTCCTTGCCTTCTGTCTTTCAATTGATTCACTGACTACCATCAGGCCTAATGTGTTCTGGATTTCAGAAGGTTTTTCCTTTAGTCTCCTTTTCATAACAACTGTTACCATTTATTTAACAAATATGATTATTTATAAGTAGTAGTTTAATCAAAAACACCACTTTTATTATTCAGAGGGCATCAAGGTTCAATAGTTTGTCACTCATAGCTAAGAGTTTTAGTCCTAGATTTATTACTCACCCCATGTTTTTTAAAATGCATGTTTCTTTCCTGAGGTCGGTCAACTCAGATAGTTCAGTCACACAAGCCGCATTCAGTTGGATCCATCTCAGCCGATAGTGACACTGAGGTGCACTGGGTCCAATTAGTTTATTAAGTCTGTGGGTCAGTGCCAAATCTCATAGAATAAGGCTATGGCAGATGATAGGCTGTCATGATGAAGTATTGTTTTGCTTGTTAATTTCAGTGACAATGTCAGAAACTACACAAAGGTAGAGGACACACATGAAGTAAAGACTCCTAAGGTGAGTACCATTATTAGCGTACCTGTATTATTAAAATCATTGAAGCTGTTAGTTTGTTCCTGATCATGCTGCTGTCTTTTGTTCTAAGGCAAGCCTACCTCCTGAATCATTTCGCAGTCATATGTTCACAATTTTAAATTGAGGAAATCCATGGGGCCCAATTAATGTATTGAAATTCGTCTAAAGTCAAAAGTCTGTAAAAGAGGTTTGAAAAAAAAAATTAATTACAGACATAAGATAATCAGGAAAAGGAGCTGTCTTAGTTTGTTACAGTCAGTGAAATATGTGTGAAATTCACTGGCAGTAAAAGTCACTCTGTTTTATATAAGGTACATGCTGAAAATTTCAGAGCTTTGAAAAGACCCTCAGAGATAAACTTCCCATACTGTTGACTTATTGCTGACATTGTTCATTGTGATTATTGTTTTCACTGAGTGCCTGCACCTACTAGGATTTTAACTGTAATCTTAAAGTTCACTTATTTTGACTTGTCTTAGAACAGATTTTATTTCGTTTTGATTTGTCTGGATATCTATTTTTAGAGTCTAGAAAGAAAAGTCTGAAATTGTTAAGTGCCATATTTATCAACTAAAATTTCAGCATGAAAGTGAAAGTTCCTCAGATGAGAGTGAAGAAGAGATACCAGTCATAAAGCAGTTGATGGCTGAGATAGGAGTGGAAGAAGAACAACCAGAATCAGAAAAAGAAGATGATGATGATGAGGAAGAGGAGGAAAGCGACAGTACTGAAGAGGATAATCAGGAACTAGAAGAAAGCAATGACATGGCCAGTGGTTCAGATTTATCCAGTGGAGAGGAATCTGTAGAGGGAGAAAATACTGAGGTTTCAGAAGATGAAATTCAAGAGGAGTCAGATGAATCAGAGACTGAAGGAGCATCAAACAAAGAGAAAGTCAGCAAGAAAGAAAATGCAGAGTCAAGCTCAGGTAAAGCCTGTAATATACAGTTATGGACAAAAATCATGATACTTACAGTGCTTTTCACTGAATACATACCTATACACCTGACATATAAATTATGTCTATAATTTCTATGCTTAAGCCGAATAGGTGAATTGAGAAGAAAATGTATTATACCACATAAAAGTTAATTTAATATTTATGATAACTTACGAGACCTTTACATATCATCGTGATTGATTTAGATTGTGTTCCCAGTTTCTATTTAGTCCATTTTAACAATGATGTGAAAATACGTAAATAAATTATAATAAATTGTTATGGTTATAAATGATTCCTCAGTTGAAGAAGAAATTAATTCTGTGACCTGTGCAGTCAAAGAGAGTAGTGACGATCTGATGGGCAAAGAAACAGATGATGAAGAGGATGATGATGAAGAAAATGATGAACTGAGTCTGAAGGAATCAGGTGAGATAAAGAGTTGATGGATGTTATATTTTGTTCTTCATGTGTTCATGCGTTCCAAATGTGAAATGAAGCCTTCTGGGAAAACCTTCCCTTTCTTTTGCAATCATTTCATTATGTAAGATTTCTGTGTAACATGATGATTCAGTGAAAGATGATATGGTGAGTTAACACACTTTTTTATTATTAGTGATTTTGAAATATTACATCAGGTCTACCTTATTTTAAATTTTATTCAGCCTTATTTTACTGTTCAGATATGTCATCTTGTTCATGATTCCCCCTCTAGAATTGCTCATTAATATTTCAGTGACACTATCATTTTGCAGTTTGTCTTTTTTTGTTTTGATTTATTGGTGGAGTTAATAGTCTGTGGATTTTTTATCCATTGTATTCAGCTCCCAATATTTTCAATTGTTTAGGGTGATAAAAAATGAAGTAGCTATATAAGAACAAAACGTTTGCAGTAATTTTTACTCTCATTTAATTAATGATATTAATATTCTCCTGCACAATTTTTCTAGATTTGGAATGGAGGTTTTAGAATTATTATTTTTTTGTTGTTATTGTTTAGCTTTTTTTATGTATAACTAAAATAAAGCTAATTTGTGTGAAACAGTCAAACAGCTTTCACTTGAAGGATATGTTTCTGTGTAATAATAAGAATGTATCTGAACAAAAAGAAAGAAAGGATAAATATCTTGTGAACATTTAGCTTTGCAGTCCCCACTGCAAAGTGACTATGAAAAACATTTGAGATGTTACAACTTATTTTATTTCGTCATCTCAGATCCATTTACAAAGCATTTCGAGGTGGACAGGGACATTTCATCCATAACAGAGAATAGTTCTTTGAAGTGGCAAAAACAGAAAATGAAGGTTTGCTTTAATTTTCTGATAACTCTTTCTGTTTACGTATGAAACGCATAACATTTAAGCATCAGTTTAATTAAGTTTATTAGAAGAAGCACATATTGAAGTGAATTTGCCCTCTTAGATTGACTCAGATAAAACATTTTTTGAATGATTATCAATAATAGTTTTGCTTTTGTGAATGAGAGGCCTGTTTGTTCTCCACAAATTTTGAAAATTCTGTTGTCAAAAGGACGATATCAAACCTATCATTCATCGTTTATATGTCTAAAATTGTTGTTGCATTTTCCTTCACTAATAAAAATGTTTAGTCTCAGCATTTGAACCATTTGCCATATTATTCTTTTGATTTTCTGTATTTTGTTATTTTTACTGTAGGTATGATGAATCTGAGATTGTTCAAAGTAAGTTGCAGCGGGGTATCATTTGCCAATGAAATTGTTTCTGTTTCCTAGGTGCCAGGTTTAGGAGAAAGTATTCTCATGTATAAAGATGCTGAGTTCTTACCAGAGCCAGATACCACCACCGATCTCAAGAAACTCCATGTAAGTCATAGCTACAGATCAAGAGAGAGCTATTTTATGGGTAAATGGTCACTGACATCAGTCACTAAATCATTTGTAATGTCATCTACCAAACTGATTGTGTGAGAGGTGAATCGGATGAATCAGTATACTGAGAACTGATGTCATAGCAAACTTTGATACTGAAGCATGTGACAGATGTGAATAGAATGCCCAAATATTTCATCAGTGATTGTTGAATCATGGTCAAGCACATATGAAGGTAACAAGGCCAGAAGGGGTACCTGCCTCTGTAATTCAAGCAGGTAAATCCCACATGTCTCGTGGCCAGTTGAAATGAGACATAAGTCGCTGGGCTAGATTCGAGAAATTGGGCTTTGAATGTGATGAGGGGGGTCAGATATCAAATTTTTTTTTATTGCAGAAATCTAAAGTGCATTCATTTCTGAACAAGACAATATTGGTTTAATCCCCGATTTATAAATTTTTATATTTCTTCATTAAAATCAGGGTTTTTTGAAGTAAATCATATAGATTTATGTGTTCGACCATTCATTTAAACTCGATTTTCTCTGCATTTCAGTCATTGCTGGAAGGTCCTTCCTTGTCTATATAACCTGCAATATCCTCTGGCTAGAATAAAGCTAGCTCAAAACTTTTTTCACAACCTGAAAGAGTATGAAATAAGCTTGCACATGATACCAAAACCTCATATGGTGAAAAATCTACATACATCTCATTTTGACTGCCTGCAAGATGTATGCTACAAAAATCTGAAGAGAATTGCTTCTGGAAAAAAAAACCCGAATCTATTTAAAAAAAAGTGTGAAGACTCAGATGTCATGTTCATTTGCCTGAATGAGTGATATATGTAACTGAAATGAGAATGATGAATGAAAAGTACAGAGCTCAAATGTAATTTTTTTAAACTTGCATAGCTCAGTATTCCTTGGCCTTTGTATGACACATTGCTAGTTATGTGGAACAAGTTTTGCACACCGTGAGAACAAAGGATGATGGATAGAAGATGGTTTGTTGCCTGACATGTCCATCAGAATTAAAGCATTGCGCAGAGCTGTCAACTATTTGACTGTCTCACATCAAAAAGGTTTTATTGTGTTAAATTGATAGAATATTTCTGCAAGTTTAATCTTTATATTTTTCAAAAATAAATAAATAAATCCACATGCTGGATTTGTACTTAAATTGTGCGTTAAATTCAAGTAATGGTGGAAAACCTGATAATTTTTTCTGTCTTATTTTCTCAGCCTTTATTTCTCAGAGGAATACTGATGTTACTAAAGATTTGTACATTGTCTTAAATGTGCTGGGTATTAAGCATTATTTTTTGACTGTTTAAGAATTTGGTCAACTAAGTATTTCTTATTTTCCTTCACAGGTAAAACACAAATTGTGCAGTCGTGCAGTCATGACAAACAAAGAACTTGCTCATGTTCATCCCAGACCTGGAGGTAATGATAATTTATTGCAGCATAATGGGAATTTGCCTGTATTGTTAGACATTCTATGCTTTAGCTTTGGTGAAAAGAAGCAACAGAAACATATGGGTCAGTGAATTAAAATAAATATTAATATATTAGTGGCAGAAAATGAAAGTTAACCTGAATTATCTGTTTGATACTTTCAAAAAGCATATATTGCCTCACTAGATCAGATTCAAAGTGGGGAGAATCTTAGTCATTTCTCAGCATGTTATATATGACAGTGTAGTTATTTCACTATGAAATTTTAGAACTGGCATTGATTTTTTCGGGATCTGGATTTTGGTCCAATTGCTGTGAAAACTGAAATTAATTTTTTTTTTTTCTTCAGCAGCGCTTACTCACTTACAGCACAAACTGTTCTGCCTGATGAACACATATCAGGATCTGCTATATCCCAAGCAAACAGTCAGCAACACAGAGGAGATCAGACTTGCCTACTGCCTGCATGCACTTAACCATATACTGAAGTAAGTAGGATGTGGTAGCCATATAGTTATCAGCTTCATCATCTGTTGTGTTTTTCACAAAGTAAGCAAGTTAGCCTGAACTTGATACAGTTATACAATGGACTTTTCTTTTAAGTTAACTGTCCAGTGCAAGAGAGCGTTAAAATTACCAAATTTTACCTCCAGGTCCTCCAAATTGCTCAAGCCACCTCAAAATGTAGTCCATCATCAATCAAATCTTTTACCAGCCAGTTTCTCAACTTCTTTTATGCTCAGTGAAGAACGCTGAGACAAACAGCAACATTTCTTCTTTCTGATGAGATATAGCAGGAAGCAACTGCTCACTATGTTTTTTCATAAATCAGAAGTCAGTCATAGATAATTATAAAATCCTGGGTCATGTGCAGGCGTAATATCTGAGAGTGATAGTATTAAAGTTTATAACTATAATTATCCAAACATCTCCAGAGAGATTTACATGTGTATTTACAAGAAATTTAGTTTTATACTACACAGCTGAAAAACCATTGTTGGAATCTGCCCATTAATTTCTTCCTCCCTCTGATGTCAGGACAAGGAGTCGCATCATAGCCCATAATTCAAAACTGAAGGTCCGAAAAGATGATCCAGATGATGAGTGAGTACTTTTGATTGCTGCTTGGTTGAAACTGAAAATTTGCCAGTTCTCATGAAGAATGACTTAGCCATATATTGTAGTTATTTTATGAGCAATTTTTTTTTCAGCCCTTATAATCTAATAACTTGTTTCCTGCTGTCAGTTTTAACTTTCTTTTCTTCAGGTAGAGAAGATTTACAATTGAAATAGGAAACACCAAATTTTTTATACTCTCCACTTTGCTGATGGTCGACACATTTTTGTTCTTGTTTTTGTTGAATTTTTGATGTTGTTTTTCTGTTCTGCCATGCCCCCCCAACTTTTTGTCCATGGATGACAATGGCCACTTGTTTTGCAAAATTTCAGACAGATAAAACCTGTCGCAAGAAATGGAATGGGAGTTGGCTTATTTGGAAAGCATGGCTTCAAGAAGAATTTTTGTGGAATGAGATTACATCTAGCCATTCAAAAACTGATATAAGCAGCGTTTTTTCCAGTGTTCTCAAATATGAGTGAGGTATTTTTTTTATCATTCTGAATTCAGTGTGGAGTATCGTGATCAGGGACTCACTAGACCCAAAGTTTTAATCCTCCTGCCATATAGAGATAGGGCTCTCAAAGTGGTGCAGATGATCATCAGTTTGCTGTCAGACACACAACAGGTAAGTCCCTGTACATGCATTAAAGTCAGCTTTCATCATCACAGGATAGCCTGCTACAGGACAGGGATATTTAAAGAATGTCAGACACCGATGTTACTGGATGATTTATTCTAATGAAAATAATCATAACAATAATAAAGTATACTGTGTTTATAGTCCATAATATACAATGATGGAGTTTATTACATTTTATGGACTGGAAACAGATAATAAAGATGATGTTCATAAACTGAATAAACTTGCTCTTGTTATAGACAGTTACCAAATCTAGTACAAAGTATATCAATTATCAAAACACAACTTTTGAAAAGTCTATGGAATTGCTACTGATTCAAGATGAATGACAGTGTGGAAGGTGGATTCACTACCTAAAAAAAAAAAAGTATAGTGAGGAAGGGTTTCTTTTTGGTATAAAGTTTATACATTTGGCAATTTCTGTGAGTTTTTTTTTTTTTAAATTTTTGTTTTTATTTTGTTCCAGGCCAATGTCAGCAATCAGAAAAGATTTGAAAGTGAATACTCAGAGCTGGAAAAATCTGATTTGGAAGAGAAAAGTTACAAACCAGGTAAAATCAAATGATTTGAAAATGAAGGTTCATTAAGAAAGTTGCCAGCATTGCATTAAGTTTTGATTTTGTTTTAACTGAATGTCACAAAAACAAAAAAAAAACTAAGGTAAAAAGTAGAAATGAACAGTTATAAAATCGATTAATTTGCTATGGTGGTGTTATTCCGTACCTGAAAATCAGATGCTAATTGGTCATACAGCATTCCGCACCCGAAACTCAGGTGCCAGTCAGCCATAAACAGATCCACTGTTCAAACATCAGCAAGTGTAGTTGATAGTAGAGAATTATTCATCCAAATTCCGAATGCTAGATTGTAGAAAATTTTGCTCCCATTTTTGTTGCTAGTTCTGGTTGATCATGGAGCTTAATACTCCCAAGACTAAGTTGTTACCTGATTGCAGAGACTGATCCACTCAAATTTCTGATGCAAGTAAATTGAGTTCCCAAAAGAGAATTGCACACCAATCAGCAACGGCATCAGCTGAGTGTTGTGGGGGAAGAGAGAGGATGGCTCATTCATATTTCTGAATATGATTAGCAAAATAGGCTGAGGTGGTGAGCCCATGCAAACAAAGAAATGACACACACTAGCTCTCGTGTTGGGTAAGAAAAACATATATCTTGCTATTCAGTGACCAATGAACCAATCAATAGTGATGAATACATTTTGTGATGTTGATTTCACATTGTTTCAACTGTTGTATGCCATGGATCAAGCAAAGATTTATTCACATTGCATTTCTATCGCAATCACTTCGATAGCTGTGCTATTCTACACATCGCCATAGCGATTAATTTGTATCATAGGCCACTGTATCATAGGCGTGAGGCCATGGAGGTGTTGTGCATTAGATATCCATGTGGCCAGTTGTTCTGTTCCAGGACTTTTTGACTATGAGTACATGTAGTTGTACATACTGTGACCTTCTTTAATATATGATATGTCATATTATCATCATTTCTGTGATCTTTACTGACTCCCACAAAAGTAAAAGAATTCAGTCAAGGGAGGCTATCCATGAAAATAAAAAGTGCTTTCTATAATCAGGCAATACTGAATAGGCTAGCGATTTTCTATTCCTCTACTTCATTTTATATCGATTGCAACAGGAACTGCTTACAACAGGACTTTTCTTTGGACTTTTTTCTGGTCCCTGCAATGGCTGAGATAACCACCATGCTAAGAGGTTAAAAAGCATATAAAAACCATAATCATCCCTACAATCCTGTTTTATCAAGTTTCCCTGTATATTTAACTTTTTAAGCAAGACCAAAAGGTGGGCATGAGGAATCCATATAAAGATGGATATTGCCTTTATGACTCTACTTATGTTTTAAAATCCCTTTAGAATGTAGATCTATAATCTCAAAAAAAAAAATAATAATTAAAAAATAAATATTAAAAATTACAAGCTGATGTACAACATGTACTGCCATCCACATGATCCTGTGTTCTAACAGAGTGCTCTAAGATTCTGATTCACAGTGGACATGAAAGTCCGTCATCTGTTGATTCTATCTTGATTACTGTTTGTAAGTTTCATAGCCTCAACTGTGTTTATGATTTCAAACACTGACATCATTATGCTTCAAAGTTTTGGAACTTTCGTGGTATACACGCCCAGTACCTGTACATATACAAGTAAAATACAATTATATGACAGGTTTTTCATAAATTATGATGATGCACAGTAGTCACTTTTTTATTTTATTTATTATGATGTAACTATATTGTTTGCTTTTGTATTTTGCCTGGCTGTAGAGGATTTCCGCAAGACATTTGAAGGCAATACAGATGATAACTTTCGTGTTGGAATGAGTGTGTCAAAGAAAAGTCTGCGATTGTACAGCCCATTTTATGAATCAGACATCATTCTGGCATCTCCCCTTGGGCTCAGGATGATAATTGGCTTGGAAGGGTAAGATAAAGAGCATGAAACCTAGAGATAGATAATGCAGCTAACAATGTAGAAGTCAGAATTTTCACAACTTCCTCTGCTAAATGATTGTGATTAAATTGTAGATAAATATTAGATCTGATGGACTTATTTGTTGTTAGATCTCCAGGAAGTTTTGCAGTTTTCTGTATTTGTAATAATAGATGAGACAGACAAAATGATTCCGTCTTTGGTGTAATCTCAGAATGCATGTACAGCATAAATGAATACACAAAATTTCCACTGCTTTCAAAGATTTTTACTTGTCTAATCTGCAAAAAAGTTTGTGCCATAGCCTACTGTGCCCCCACCCCCATTGATTAAAATGCTTATATAAGAAACAATAGATGTCATCAGGCTATTAACCTTGCAGCTGCAATTAGTTCTAATAGTCTGTGCACCAGTTTGCTGCTTAAGCAATAATACCGTGTACCAGTAGCTGCTTAAGCAATTATACCAAGTAACAGAGGCAAGCGGATTTTGTTTGTATGCTTAAAGTTTTGTTTAACTCCCTCTCTCTCTCTCTTTGTTTTTAAAATTTTGTTTATAAAATTATTTTGCTGCCAGACACGGAAAACAAAGAAATGCAACTTTTGATGTATATTTGTGATGTTCTAGATGTAAATTTCCTTATTGTTGTTGAGAAACAGACTGTCTGGCTTATTCCTCTGTTTTTGCCAATAACTGTGCTAATCATTCGGGTGATTTGTTTTCACTTCAAGCATGTAAAGGGAAAATGCAAGGGATTTTTTTAAAAAATGCCATGTGTTCATGAAAAGAAGCTGACATTCTTGTAATGTGTTTCATCAGCTTGACTCTGTTTTTATCTTTAACAGGGACAAGGAACGTGATTATGATTTCCTCTCCTCCATAGAGATTTTGATAGCTGACCAAGCTGATATATTTCTCATGCAGAACTGGGAACATGTGCTGGTAAGATTTATTTTCATCAACCTATTGACATTATAATTAATATTTTTCTGACATGGGTTTTACCACGTTTCACCACTTGCTAAACCAGAGAAGCTGAGAGATGAATCTGCACATGTTAGATAGCCAGGATCAGTCAATAATTGTAGGCTGTTGCAGTAAGGCTTTCTTTTGAAATCACACAATATCATCTAAATCTGGGAAGCAAAGACTAACTATCCAAGTTTATCCACTGTACAGCACTAATATGCACCAGTTATCATAATATAAAATCAACACACATAAACATGGAACTGGGCAGAAATTAGGGTGATAGTGAACCAGTGTATGGTTCCAAGGAGGAAATTGTCTTTGAATGGATATCCTCATGGACATAAGGAAGGTGTTACATAGTTCCTCCTTCCCAGTTTTCTTGCTTACGGCAGCTGGCAGGAGTGAAAAAACGCTCAAATTAAACCAAATAAAGCTTAGGATTAAAAAAAAAAAATAACAATAGTAAAATTGGAAGTCTTGTGCCAAAGTTATCTAAATAAAGTCCACACTGAAGCTCTGACTTAGGCCAAGAATCACAAGAGACTTACAGAAATTTTGTCTCACTGCCGATGTCTGATGATACTCTAACTCAACACTTTGTTTCAAATCTGGTCATAAGTCATCTCTAGTCTGCAATAATTGAAAATGGTCCTTTTGCATGCTTTATTGGAAGTGCTGAAACCATAGAATGCCTGATTTACAGTTTAGTTCATGATAGTTGTGTTTAAAATTATAAATTGATCTAATAATGAAATAAATCATAAAAAATGAAAAACCAAGTAAAGTTTTCTTTTTCTGTTTTTGAATTTTTCAATTATTTTTTTTTTAAATGCTACGCCTCGTTTCTCTCTTTTGCAGCATGTGTTCAAACATCTTCATCTCATGCCCAAAGAGTCACATGGAGTAGATTTTTCACGGGTTCGAATGTGGTCGATCAATGGCTGGTGTGTGTGTTTTTTTTTTGTTTGTAGACTTTTGTTGTTGTTGTTGTTGTTGGTTTTATTTTATTTTTTTTTAATTGATCGGCGAACAAAGATAAATATGTGTTTTGTTTTCTTTTGTTTGCTGTTGTTTTATTTATTTATTTTTTTCCACTATTTGAAGCAAGGGGACTGAAAACAATGGTTTAGGGAATTTATTGTTTCACTTGAGGCTTCTGCTTATGCGGACTAGACTCTAATTTTGCTTTTCTCTTAGGTGTTGTCTTTCCATCATCATCATCATGAGATGGCCTTCAGGGCTAAGTTACCTATCAGGCTTCCCTTAACTCTCCTATTGTGATTTTATTTCAAATTATCTGTCTTTATTTTCGTATCATAAATATAGATAATGGTTTCTTGTATTCTGTGTGCTGTTTGTTTCACGTCAACTTAACTGCTGATATTCTTGATTTTTATGCAATGCCCTGCTGTGGGTCATTAGGTTTTTTAAATCTTTCCTTCTGATATTTCTTGTTTGCCCAGAAATACGTTTATTTTCCGCAGGAGCAAGCATTATCGTCAGACAATCCTGTTCAGTAGCGTCCTCCTGCCTGAATTTCTGACAGTCTTCAACAAACAATGTCACAGTATCCTTGCCAGGGTGTCATTGACTCACATGTTTCAGTTTGATTGTTAGGCTGAGTTTTTTGATGTTCAAATACACCAAGACAAACATAACTGTCTTTATTGTCAATTTATCGGTAATTTGTTAACAGGATAATGCTGTAATTTCTAATGGGGCCTTGTATTAGAATAGATCTACTGATAATATGGATATTTAAGGGTCAACTTATTAGTCATGATCAGCGAAATGTTCATCCAAATTATACAGAGCATATTGTCACATCAAAATGTAACATGGGTATTGTATCTAATGGACTTGCACTCTTAACTAACCTTATCAGTGTGGCTAATTTTTCATTGGCAAATGATAACCTAGGCCAAAAGCTTTGCAAATATGAAGTGCTTCATTCCAGATGGCAACGTGAAAACTCAGAATTTCGATGGCATCTTCTTTCAACATCAGATGAATTTTTTATTCCTAGTATAAAAATGTTTGAAGATTTCTTCATGCAAAATTCTGTCAACAGTTTACATGTGTTCATAACAAATCAGTTACTGAAACTACCATGTGCATTAATATCTCATCAAGCTTATTTTTTTTTTATCCTTTTTTTTCTATTCCATATTTTTCATCAGTTTTCCATGTTTGAACATTCTGAATTCAAATAATGTTTATTTGGATATTGTTTTGGGAGAATAGATGGAAAACTTCGCACAGCTTTTGTGAAACAAGTTTACTTAACTTCTGTGTAGACTATACAGGCAAACTCCTGGTACAGAGAAATGGGAAAATGGGAACAGTTCAGTCCAGTGTGTCAGATGCACCACAGGTAAAAGTTCTTATTCTTTTAATTCATGGAAATTCCCACATTCTTTTAAATGTAAAAAAGACAAATTTTTAAAGAAATTGTATACCTAAATTCTCCCAAGGAGATTGAGTCACTGACCCAAAGTGGAATTTGAGTTACTGGTCCAAGCTGGTCTAACAGCATCCGTAACTAAAGTGCTTGCGTGTTAAAACATTGCCGACCAAATAACTGGACATGATTTGGGATACTGTGAAATGGGTAAACAGAATAGTTCGTAGAAGTTTTTACTCTATGTATCCATAAACTGAAGCAGCAGTAGATTTCTTTATTATTCTCGACAGATCTTTCACAGAGTTGTATGCAATAGCCCTGATGGACTGTCTCAAAGGAAAGCAAAATTTGAATACTTCAAGAAAAAGGTAAAATGATCTTATGCATTATTTTTTTTTTTTTTTGTCATACTTAATGCACTCTGTTATCTAATAATTTTTTTTTTTAAAATCACCAAATATTATGTTGTATTGTGAGGACACAAAAAAAAACTTTTTTTATAAATGAAATGGTTACATCTCATTTAGTTTTCATACCACTTCCTGTGAATGTGGGCTCATTATTAATTTTAGAAAAGGCCAGGATTATAGAACTGGATATAACAAGAGGAGATACTGGTAAAGACTGGATGGCATCGGCAGTGGAATCTGAAGGACTCTTAGGTTATCTGGTGTGATGAACTCAAAACCAGCCTAGAAATATCATCAGTAAGTTTGGCAAACCTTTTTAAATCTTTTACACTCAAAGCTTTGCTATAGAACTTTCATAGTGGATAGATAACAGTGGATCATAGCAGATAGATAACTAGGACTATAAAATAAGTCCTGCTATTTCTTACACCTGCAAACATAAAATCAGATTTGAGGTCATTCCAGATTTTTTTGTTGTTTTTCTCTCTCAAGATTGTCTCCTATCACACATCAGCGGGCATGAAACAAACATTGGTCTACTGTAACTACTACAGTTTTGTCCAGCTTCGTAACTATTTCAGAGAGTCAGAGATGGATTATCTCTTCATCAATGAGTATGTTTTTCTCTACCTTTGTCTCATTATTACGTTATTTCATGATTGGAGAATACTGATATCAATAATAGTCAAACAGTTCACGTATCACTGACATTATGATGCCTTTGTCATAAGGACAGAAAACTTTGACACTTTGCTGCTGCATTTGTGGATTTCTTCAATACACAAATCTAGCCTTATAATGCCTTATAATGGTTAGATTTGCCACCGCTAATTTATTTTTTGTGAATCGGAAACATTAGTTCTATCAGAGATAGCCTTCCTTGATGTGCTTTTTCTCTAAGAAATAAAATGTTTATGATCATTATGGCCACAAAGCATTTTAAGAGAATTGATACTTTTGTTTTTGAAGTGTATATTTGTGAGTATTCTTATTTTCAGTGTCAATACAAATATTATAGCATGCCAGAATGATATAACTGCTAGCTTTCGGGAATTGTGATTTCACTGTATGGGATCTTTTTCAGATATGACACCGAGAAACACATGAGAAATGCCCGCATTCACTTCAGAAAACGTCACCCACATTTTATGTTGTATACAGAGAGACTTCACTTTCATTATAGGTATGGAACCTCATTGAAAGAGATTTATCAGTGAGTTCAGGGATGCTGTGTGAGAAGAAAGCTAATGATTAAGGCTAGCAATTTGCTTTGATAGATTTTATAACAGCATTGTGCAGTAAAAGGACGATGGATCTAGCCTTGTCTGTTGAAATGAAATACTCTAATTTCAATTCAGATGAACTGCAATTTCAATAGTGAAAGTCAGATTTATTTCATGGTTTTTTATCATTAATACAATAGGCTAATGGAATGCATGTGGAGGACACTAAGTGTGATCTGATATCACTTATGTCATTTTTATCCTAGTGTTGGGGGCAACAATTAGTGAACTTATAACTGTGCTATTGATTGTACATGTTACTGACCACTGTTATTGTTAAATTATGCAACATAGCTCTTGTAAATACTATGTTGGCTATACATTTTACTGACATCAGTTAAACTATGACCTCCCACTGCCATTCCACATCTGTTTCAGATAAAACACAAAACAAAACAAAGCACAAAAAAAAAAAGTAAGGTTGCTCAGTTTGTCCAGCAAGAAGGGCATTGGCCTGGGTTAAAGATATTTAGACTATCAAAAACAAAGAGACAAAGGTAAACAGCAACACCTCTGATTTTAATTGAAAGTATGCACTAAGCTTTATCAGGATGCATAGATAATTATTTCAAGCTTTGTGTAAGAATGGGTGTGGAATTGCCGGAATTCATACAGTTATCAGTGGAACTACTTTTGTTAATGACAGACTGATCTTTGTATCTTATTTTTCCCTCTAGATTCAAGCTGCGAGGCATACATCACATAGTGTGGTTTGATCTGCCCCAGTATCCTCATTTCTATCCAGAGCTTGTGAATCTTATGGAGACATCACATCAAGCCTGTACTTCCACTGTCCTCTTTACAAGGTATAGACTTCAAATTCTTCACAGAATATAACTCTAGTGTTAGTTAAATATTTTTCACATCCAGTCTTAAGTTTTCAGAGGTCATTAGCCAATGTTACTGAATTATTTATTTGTATTGTAACTTTGTCAGTAAATGATCTTAGATTGGTTCCAATTCATCCATCCATCCAGCCTTTCATTCATCCTATGCACCCATCCATCCATCCATCCATCCTTACATCCATGTATGTGTTGATGATTCAGCTATCTTTTCATCATTTGTCAACTTGAAAAATTCATATACTCTCTGATTATTTGCTCTCTCCATCAGATATGATGCACAAAAACTGGTGGAGATTTTGGGGAGCAAGCAAGCAACATATATGCTGAATTCAGAGAAAGCCATCAATATGATTACAGTCTCATAGGTGCTCAGATTTGGTCTCAGACAAAATTGACAATTTGGAATTTAGAAAGAAAAATGACTTTACTGCACAATATGAAAAGAGCTGAAAAACAAATGTCTTTCACCCAGAGCAAATGAGACAGAAGTCGTTCCAGGTGAGCGCGAGTTATAGCTGTTTTTAACTGTTTTCCAACTCAGATACCAAATTTTTCTTTTCAGGTTAGAAAAAGTTGAATTTTCATTTTGTGGAAAAGAAATAAAACATTTTGGTATCTCAGTCAGGAAATAGTTCAAAACAATGGTTACTTGAAATCTCTTTGATTGACTTCCGACTCATTTTGCACTGGGCGCGAGACAAATAAGCAATTAAGAAATTCACAGAAGGTTATCTATGAAATAGTAACCACAGGGCTGAGACAGTAACTTGTTATTTGGGTCAAGAAAAAAAAAAAAACCAACAATAAAACCTTAAGCTGTTGAGAAGTTTGTAAAGAACTGTCAGTATGATAGTTTCATAATTCAAATAAAATGAAGAATGATTGCTGAGAGAATGAATGATAAGAAATTAAGACCAAGAAAAGAGTGAAAATAACTTGGATAACTTTTTGCCAAGAAAACTAAAATGATGATGCTCCGAAGTGTGTAGTTTACTGTTTGTGTCATCAGTTTTGTGTATACAAATTTATGTATAAATGACAAATCATTTTTAATATATGTATATAAATATGACAGACTGGCAGCAATTTAAATGGAATTATGTGCACAGGGTGTCTGTAAAGTTACTATACAGTTAGGCTGAAAAGAACTTGGTGTATTTTGACATTAATGAGAAAGCACTGAAGCTGGTGGTTTATACTATTTGTCTCGCGGTCAGTCGAAATGAGAACTAAGTTGCTGGACTAGAGCCGAGAAATCAGGATTTTGAGTGTAATGAGGGGCATTGGATATCAACTTTTTTTTTTTTTTTATTGCAGAAATTGAAAGTGCATTCATTTCTGAACAAGACAATGCAGGTCTTAGCCTCAATCATAAATATTTCTTCATTAAAATTGTTGTTGTTTTTTTTGTGAGGTAGATATGAAGATTTAAACTCAGTTAGGGGATCCCCTTGGCTCTTTAAACTGCAATATCTCTGGCTAGAATAAAGCTAACTCAAAAGTGTTTTCACCACCTGAAAGGGTATGAAATGAGCTTTCACATGATACCAAAAATACCAAATGGTGAAAAATCTACATAAGTTTCATTTTGGATGACTGTGAGACATTTAAGCATTTACTGCATTACTGTAGTAAATTAAATTGATTGCCTGAATTGTTACAATATTTTCTGATATGATACATATACATGTATAATATATTAAGGGTTTCGGGGCAAAATGAGACATATCCAAAATCGCCGTTTAGAAAAAATTGACAATTTGTCTCCAGTAGTTAGCAATTTATCATTGAGTACTAGAATTTTCGGAAGACTTTCGGGAAGGATAAGTCGCGTTGGTGAAAAGGAAAGTCCTTACCATATAGTACTATCACCATTCCCACTTTTGAGGAGTATTTTCAAAAATGGCGTTTGTGACGTCACATTTTGCCGTGAAACCTTTCATATTTTCTTCTGTATGGTAACTTTATGCACACTTTGTATAGAATATACCAACTGAATGATGTATTAAAGTGGCAGCTGTGAGATTGGATGACATATGACCCGATAATGTAAGTGGTTCTCTCTGAGTTAAGAAGGAGTGGATATTAAGTGACCAAATAATAGTTTGTAATGTAAGAAAGAGATCTGAGTGAAGAGAACAATAGATGGATAAGTGTTTTAAGTTGATATTTTGGGGAGAGGAGTTGATAGGTGCTTTGAATTTATATGTCACAGATGACAGAAATTAACAGTATTTGTTGTGCAAGAAAATAATTCAGATCTCGATCTAAAGAGAAAGCTGTGAATTTATCTTTCAAAGTGAGCAAATGAAGAATGAATTAGAAATTGTGCCAGGATGTAAAGCCTCATCCAGAAAGAAAAGAAAAGAAATTTCAATTGGAAATATTTTTGAAAAATACATTACTGTACCCAAGATTTATACTTTTAATTTGAAGGTATATGCTGACACAAAAACACACCACAAAAGAGCTAGCATAGAAAATAGAAATATTGATTTCATTGAAAGTCTTTAGATGCTGATTGCTGTATTTCTTGTTTCATGAACTGCTAGTCTAGTAGACCACTAGTCATAGAATGCAAGGATGTCACTAAATACATGTAAATGATATGCTTACATTCTATGAATAAAATGTTTTCTTGAAACAAAATTGGTGTCTGGAGAGCAGATAAAGAAAACAGAAATTAGTATTTATGTTGTATTTTGATGTAGATTGAAAGTGGAAGGCTTTATAATAATTCAGACCTGCCACATCTACCGATTTTATCGGTATCATACCGATTTTTTAGCTTTTTTGGGAAAAATACCGATTTTCCAATTTTGGTCTTCAGAATACCGAATTCCCTGTACAATTATAATTATTTCGCCGAAATGCCGATAAGTGCCGGTACATGTATTTGTTTTTGGCCAATCGTTCTTCTGTGTTAAAGTCACTGAAAACCTCGATTCCGGGGCAAAGTGCGCACTTTTCTCAC
>JBCAUA010271017.1:0-19987 GCA_038406235.1 Peronia verruculata | reverse complement strand
AAGAAAATAGTTTTATTCCTTTTTGGGGATTACGATTTTCTTGCCAAAATATATGGACTCTCTGGTGCACAGGGCACATACCCATGTTTATGGTGCCTTGCGCCAAAGTCTTACATGCAAAAGTTACAAACACATGACTCTCCAGCTCGTTCTCGGGCTACTATCAAACATGATTATAAGCATTTCAAAAAGGTCGGCTTAGGGCTGAAGAAACATGTGCGCCATTTTCATAGTAGTCTCCACCTCCCAATGCTAAAAATAGAGCCTAGTCATGCTGCACCACCATATCTACATATACTGTTGGGTGTTGTGCTGTAACACAACCGCTTGTCTGAAGAGGCTGCACATGAACTTGATATGCAGTTGAGCTCACAAGCAGAAGATGATTGCAAAGGTGTGGCTGCGTCAGTAAAAACATATGGAAACAACTGGCCAATGGCAGAGGAACTCGAGGAAAAAATTCGATTCCTGCAGGGTTGCGTGACTGATTAATTATGAAGAAGAGCGAATCCGTTTTCAGAAAAAACTTTCAGATACAGAAGAAGAGTTACACAACTTTGACTTCAAATCCCTCAGTCCTAGGTCAGGGCCTATCTGCTCACAACTAGACAGCATTCTAGACAAACACAACATTACATCTCAATCTCATCATAGCCGTTCATTCATCGGAAACCACTGTCACAAATACATCACTGCCAAAGTTTATCAAAACATCACTTAATTCATTATCAACAAACTGCAGGAAAACACACACGAACAGAGCATATTAGCCATGGCACTTGTTTTGCAAGACAAATTTAACAAGATAAATGATGCAAACGCCCAAGTTCACATTTTAATATCACACTGGAAACCTGTGTCACCAGACAGCATTCCACATATTCAGACTTGCATTGCAAGGTACATGGAATTGTTCAGGCATTTTTTCCCCAACAAAGTCATACCTAAACAACACATTCTAGAAAAACATTGCCTTCCCTGGATACAGAAATATGGGTTTGGTATGGCACTACATGGTGAGCAAGAGGGCGAGCTCATTCATGCTTCTGTGGCCAAGCTAGAAAGATGGGCAGCAGCCATCAAGAACAAACATCATCAACTTTAATTAATCATCCAATCACAACATCTACAAACCTGCCCAGATCTCCAGTCATGCACTCCACCAATCAAACGAAGGAAGACAAAATTGTGATTTTATTCATCTATTTATTATAACCATATTCATTCGTGATACATATTTATTGAGACTAAGTACAAGATGATGTGACATTGAGACTAAGGGAATTGATAATTCAAATTATTCAGGACAGAGTAACTTCACAAGGATGGGGTCAAGTGAGTTTTGAAATTTAACCTATCTCCATCTCATTCATTGGAGGCAATCATAGTTAATTAATTTTTTGAAATTAATGAACACTTTACTAATTTATGAAAATATTGTATACATTTATCACTTTCTATCACTATTACAGTAGTCAATAGATGTAAATGATCCACTGTGTGCATTGTTAATATACCCAATAATTAGTCTATGCTTATGGAAGTTTGCCAAGTGGAACAATTGAGTCAGTACACCGCTTTCATTACCGATAAAAACACCCAGTCAACAGCGCAACATCGGCTCCAGGAAACCCCACTAAATATAGCTCGCTAACCCAGTTAACAGGGTCCAGCCAGGTCAGTGCAGGTGACCTCAGGAATGTCATTCGGCAACTAGAATAGCGCCTGTTAACAGCCGTGCTTCATATTGTTTTTCCACTTTTTTGATGTATTTGATTAGTTGCTGGTGGACACTCATCTTAATTTTAAGATTTTTTTTTGTAAAATGATACGATCTGATGTGATAATGATGCAACATCTGTCACTAGGAATACAACACATGGCATGACAAGGCATTTACTAATATGATGGCAAGATGCATGACATAAATCTGATATTGCATTATATGACATTACCTGAGGGCTACATGATATAACTTACCACCAGACACAGGATGATGTTCCTCTTCCTAATGTAGTCTTTGACCAGCTTGTTTTCATTCACCTGACCTTTGCGGCTGGTACCTGGTACACACAGATAAAATCAACACATCAGTCAATGCACAGCATAATAATATATACATCTAGCTTCAATTTACTTCAGTAAGCATATTTTATTACTATACATAACACTTATTTTCAAACTCTACACTGATGATAAATCACATGGCTCAAACAAATTGCACCTGACCAAATTTAACTTGGATACATGAACATAAATCTTATCTTCTGTGGATCACAGAAATTACAATTAATTGAAGTGCATATTGGATATCTTATCTCATTGCACAATTTTCTTTTATTTTTCTGCTCCTTTTTTTTTTTTTTTTAATTTTTTTTTTTTAAACTTTATTCCTCAATGAATAGTCCAACTACATTTCAAAATTCAAATTCACACATAATTATATAAAGCTCTTTTCATGCTAATGCAATATAGGTATACTGAAAATATCTTACATTGCATGAACTGGAAAAACAATCACATGCATTATTTGAACAATCTTTCCCAAAGTATTTGGAAAGTGAAAATGCAGATAAACCAGAAGCCCCATGAGTTGAAAAAAAAAATAATTCCATATCCTTTTGCTGTGATCCCATTTGGACCTAATTTATCATGAAGTTTTCCACGTAAATATATAAGACCAAAAAAAATGAATCTTTTTAGACTTCATGCATGTTACAGCGGCCAAAGTGCAGCAAGCCCAAGGAGATGCTGCGTCAGACATCAGATTTCAAAACTAACAATGAGAAAGTCAGGCATGCATGCTAAACAGGTAAATATATTCCATATTACTATAGAATCACCAAATCCTCAAATGCAGTTTGTGAAAGAAAAACTAAACAAAATTCAGGCCGATCACAGAAAAATAAAACCAAAAAAATAAATATAGCCATAAAAAAAAAATGAGGATAAGATTTGCAGTGCATGCATAAAGTCAAGCACATCCTGACTGACCAACAAAAGCTCCACATGCTGGCTGGCTTATGACATTTCATCCCTCTGCAGCAGGTGACCAATAGTACATGTGAAAGCTGACATAGCTTTGCAGTGAAAAATACTGCAATGATATCAACATAAAATACTACGTGTCTAAATGAGAGATTCCTGAATGCGTAGTGCATGTGGTATAGGGTGAAAATTTATCCAAACATCTAAGTTATCCCCCCACCAATATTTCTCATGTCACCCCTTTTTTGCTAGAGATCACTTTGAATTAAAAAAACTTCTTTTACTTTTGTTGCATACAAAATGAATCAAGAGCGTAACAGAAATTCATGTGTGCCATCAGTGACAATTCTATCAAGTTGCTGAGATGTTTTTTTAAATCTGCCCTGCACTTGCACTACTTTTTTTTGTGATGTTTTTGTCTGTATGGAAGTGAGTGTGAATATTTCTTGCAGTTGCATTAGGTCCTATCAACTGTGAATGCAGTTTCTTTTAGACGACAAATGAAGAGTTTTGTCTTATCAGTTTCATTCACTGAATATCATATAAAAAAAAAAAATTCTCTTTTTTGTTTTCATAAAAGAGATTGTGTCTAATTACTTGAATATAATGCATTCAAGTGGCAACATGAGAAATATGTTCACTCTCTCTCCAGCATATGCAAAGACCCTGCCTGCCATACAACACAGTTAGGAATACAGCATTCAATACTTAAATCACCAGCTGTCCTTCATCATTCCCTGCCCATTCTCAACTAGGCTTCTAAAACACATTTTTCACATTATTATCTTTAAGAACAAGTGGTGACAACAAGCATTTATATGGTGCCTATCATTGCACTGTACCAGCTCTAGGTGCTTTACAATCCATTATTACCCCCTACAGACCCAAGGGAGACACTTGTAGACATTTTCAGCTTCCTGGAAAGTAGACATGGTCACTGCCTGTTGACACTCAAATGATCATCAATCTAACAATATCATTCCGTCGACATGCTCAAGTGACCTTTCAAACTTGAACTGTGTAAAACTGTCTTTCCCAGACATAATGGCTGGACAGACAGCCCAGGCACAAGGTGCAGACACCAGCTATGTAACTGTTAAAAAAAAATCTTTACCTCTGATAACCCTGAAGCTGGAAAATGGTTCCAGCAAATTTCATCCTTGAGGTTAGAGAATGGCTTCAGAGAAATTCATTTTTATTTAATTCCTAATCACTCATCAAATGTTTTCATTTACTGGGATCAATTCCTAAAAACCAGGATCTCAAAAAAAAAAAAAAAAAGAAAAAGAAAAAATTTGGAAAACAGACAAGTAATTTTGTTGAACTAGCATGATTTCCACCCATATCATCAAATAGAGGAAAAAGGAACAGAGCTAAATGTGGCAAAAAAAAAAAAAAAAAACACAAAACTACCTAGCCATGGGATCAACAAATCATAAGCAATCATTATTGTGGCTATCTTTTGTGTAAATTTTGACACACAAAATACTTGTGTCAAAATATTACAAATATGCATAAAGGTACATTGATCAAATGTGTGACTGACAATTAAAGGAGTATATGATTCCCTTTTTGTTGTAAACCACAAGATGTAACTTTGAAAATGTATGTAACCATAATATCTTATCTTCAGGAGTGCAAAAGGTGACTGTACTATACACAAAAAGGGGGAAAAAATCATCAAGGGAAGGGGGGAATAAAATTGGACAAGATAGGATAAACCATCAAATAACACGAAAAAAATCAAACGTCATGTACCAGTTTATGCCCTGTCCAAATGTGGTAAGGATCAATGAATCCATGGTAACAGGCTGACATATCCAAGAAACAGACAATACTAGAAACTACATTTGCTCCTTTCATACTTTAGCAGTTCTGTAATTTCTCATTTTTCTTCTGGCAAATAAGGGAATATTAAATAAAGATTAAAAAAAAAAAATAAGATATCCTGGCCAATGGTAATCACTAGTCTGTGAACATTTCCTACTAATCAAAATGCTCAAATCTTACTTGTAGATTGAGTAGTTGAGCTTAGCACTCAGACTAGAAACACCAGAAAGAAAAAGAAAATATGCAGGTAAAGCTAATTTTTCTCTACCCCACTATTAAATATTATTTATGTTCAAGTTCAATAATGTTAGAGCTGCATTAACAGATTTCTATGTAGATATAAACCAACTGGTTTTGATATGCTATCAGATATGAAACATTATTCATTACTAAATGAGGAATCCAATGGATGAGGAATCTAATATTGTGAGTAAATAACATAAATTTCACAGAACATTGAACAACAAATAGTCACAGTTGGTTAGCCAACACCTGTATTTGTTAATCCAACATTTTTCAAACTGAAATACACAGTCAAATATTTTCACACAAACTTTCCATATCAACAATATAAAGGTCCAGAAATCAAATGGGCTGGCCATACACTCATGATATCAATATGCTTTGTAAACACACACAACCACAGACCATGTAGTGAGCAAACCAAGGGTAAAAGTTCATTTACTTCATAAATGAGGCCAAAGAAATGCAAGGTCATCAAACACAAAAGAAGAAACTTAGATAACCAAGAGAAAGTTTACATTTCATAATTATTAAAGAAAAAATTATAAGACAAAAGAATAAGAGAATGCAAGTGACAAAGAACAAAGATGATAGACATATTTACCAAGTAGTGGTGAATTCATGTGCTTCAAGAAAGATAACCATCAGAATGCTGGTTGCTGAGAGCTAGTGATCTTTGACTTCCCATAAGGCCCCTTATAAAGCATGAGAGGCGAATATACAAGGGCAGTAGAGAAAGCTCCCAGTAAATGTCTTCCAGAGACATGTATCAATAATAGAAATTGTTGTGAGGATCACAACAAATGGAGGAGAACTATGCTTTTGGAGTCACTGACTGCAGTGGCCAACATTACATCAAGTGATTGCCACAGATGACAGATATTACAACAATGCTAGCTTTATCATACATCTAAGAACATTATTCTGATCTGCCAAACTGAAACATCTCCAGTAGAAATGCAGATAGTGGAACATTGCCAATGCAGTTCTAGACACCAAGCTGGGATCTGTCAAAGGGACAAATCAGATGTGAAACTAAGATATTGAGGCAGCCCCTAAAAGTATCAGACCCAAGAAATCTCAGACAGAAGAGAAACTAGCACAGAGAAAAATGGTAATAACTAATTCACACCAACTTTGGGTAGAGAGAACTAAAGAGAGGATGGAGAGGGATGGAAAAAGGGGGAAAGTGGTGGCAAATACTGTATGACAATGGGAGAGGACACACTAAATGTATAAGGATAAAATTTTTTTCTCCACATTTAAAAGAAAGCTAATGTAACAAAGGGAAAGGACACAGGTGTATTTTAGAACAAAAAAATCTGACAGAGAAATCACAAGGCCAAACAATTACATGGGAAAAGAGATAGTAGATGTTTGGAAACTGATATGTTGTTCTTGTGCTTTTCCATAACCATGGCAACTTCTTAAGTTAGATCTCACCAATGTTTCAAAGCCAGCTGTAATTCCAAAGGAGGAACAGATCACAAGGATACAAGCCAACATCATCGTAAGGAAACAACTATCAAAACAACAAAGGCTCAGGATTGTCAAAACATACAAGAGGAGCAAATACAAAAGGTTTTACAACAACGTTTAGTACGCAGGTCATATGAAACTGGAGACAATATCCCAGATATCAGCACGGCTCTGACAAACAAAGATCTGTTTGCTTTCAAAAGTGTTGTGAGTCTCCAGAGTTGAAATCCTCTTGGATAAAGGTGAGGAGTGCAAGATGATAAAGATTCCAAAAAGCGGCCTTTACAATTGAAAAAGATGTGGAGAGGAAATCAATGCAAAAAAGCATGTATGTGCATGCTGAAGAGAAAATTGTTTTGATTTCCAGCCTGCTTGTGCACTAAGCGTGTTCAGCTTGCTAATTCTGAGCAGAAATATGACAGAGTCTGTAAAATCAGTAGAATCCTTTATGAATGAAACAGATACCAGCAAGAGCACTATGCGTGTGGACTTGCATAAAGTGTACAGCAATGTTGCCCAATGCAGAAATCACAGTCTTTTTCACACGAGATGTAGTTTCTAACATGTGGAAGAGAGAGCGTTCTGTACCTTGTATAAATCTTATCTGTTGTGCATAATACATAGATCTTTAGCCCTTGCATGTGTGGGCTTCTCTTAACAAATGCAATATCCAATGTGAAGGTTTTACATGTGTATAAAAAAGCAGAGCCAATGAGTAGAGTACAGATGATACAGAAGTGAAATGATGACCACATGTGGTGCCTAATCTCTCATGTAGGTTTGTGTATAAAATATGTGATGCCAACATTGTACACTTACAAACTAAATGTAATACGGATATTAAAATATGAAAGGCAATGAACTAGTTTTGAATGAAGTCTCTTTGTAGATAACCATTTTACCTGACACATTTGAGCTTAAAAAAAAAATAAAATCTAATGTGCAGCATGGATAACCTACTGATGAACTCGTTTGTTTTAAACAGACAATTCCTGGTGTTAATATTGCCCTGTGAGACTGCAGATCATGCCATTGCCAGAGTCACATATGGGAACAACCAGTGTTAAAAAAATAAAAGTAACAAAACAGATAGACAGACAAGCCTTTGGTAAGTCTGGTTAGCCGGATGCTCAGGCTGACAGCACACAGAGCAGGCACAGGGGGAGGGGGAGCTGTTGATGTCTGACAGGCTGACCTCCCCTATAAACCCATGCATGAGGGAGAGAGAGACAATATGCAGATACTTGCCAACCACTGCCTCTTTTGTGTCAAAATGGCCATGTATGCCATATACAATCGACGACCTTTGGCCGCTTCCGCCAACTGCACATGACAAGGACAACAACAGAAAATAGTTTTGTTTTTTGCTTTTGTCTTGTTTGGTTTCATTTTTTACAGATAAGAGATGTGAGAAGAGAGTTTTAACTTTTAACTCAGGGGCTGATCAGTTCTATCACTAAATAACAAACACTCTTCGAATAGCATGACACGTCCTGAGATTTAAACTGTTATATTTCAACAATGGAGCCACTACTGAGCTTGAAATGAACTTAAAACAATAGAGATCAGCAGTTTGTTCATATGTGTTCAACTGAAATGTCAGTCAGCTATTGGCTGGATTCTCATAGATGACAATATTTCCTATGAATGGTGTGTACTAATCCACTAAATGATGTCGAGTTCAAACTTGCAATGGAGACCAAACAAGCCTATAGCATTTGATGTCGCATAACTTAAATGAAATAAGTCAGACATCAAATGTTTTATATGTACTTCAATTTGGTGAAAAAAATTCCATAGTTTCAATTCTGTGCTGATTCATACTCAAAATTAATTTCTAGGACTCAATGATTAATAAAAATCTGTTTTTCCAGACTAAATTTCCTGTGAAATTTGAATTATTTCACCCAGTTATGCAACATGTGATGTTACTGGCCCGTTCAGTGCCCATCACAGCTTATAAATATGCCCTATTTATGTTTAAAAATATCATTACTATTGAGATGTTTTTCTCACACTTTAATCTTGACTTAACTGATGAAAGGCAAAAGTTATCATATAACAATAATTCCATATGTTAACTGCACACTAAATAACCACTAGAAGATAATCTCTTCAAAGATGTGGGAATATACTGCAAAAAAAAAAAAATAATGATAAAGCTAACTCTACTTGAATTTTTAAATTTTGAAAGCATGCCTTTTGTCAATTTTGCTGGGGTTTTTTTTTGTTTGTTTGTTTTTTGTTTTTTTTTTAATTATTTAACAAAATAATTAATTCAAATTCCTACCATCCGCTATCACTCAATAACAGTTATGTTGCTTGACTAATGCAAATATTTTATAACTAAAGCAACAGAATGTGTCTTTTCTATTCCCACAAGTCTCTGAACAAACACCTAGTTTGAACCAAGCTCACTTTCCAAATGCTACTCCTGTCCTGCTAAGGTTTCAGTTCATAACTGAACATAATTATGTTCCTAAAATTAAGATAAACATCATTCGAAGGAGACTCAACATTTATAGATGTACATGAAATATCCAGAAGCCACTTCATGCCAAAGACATAACTTTGGAAAAAGTAGATTCCACATATTAAAAACAGATCCAAGTGTGTGCAAAATGTTCATTGATTCAGACCCATGCAGAGAGAGAGAGAGGAGATCAAAGCATGTAACAGCTTTAAATAAGAAAAACAAAGTTATTACACTCCTGTGACCTGATAATGCTGCATAATACATGTCACACAAAACAAAACAAAACAAACAAAAAATAAACACACACAAATGCATACAAGCTTACAGTTCAAAGATCGCATAGAAATTTATTTGCAGTGGTCTACACCTGCTGGAAATGATAACTAAGTGCTAAAAACTTTAAGCATGAGACTCTTGAAATGATATCATGCCAATTGGTCAGGGTGTATAGTAATACACGTGACTGACACGTCGTACGTGACTGTGAACACTTATCCCACAGGCTATGAACTTCAGTGAAGTGATCAGACTGGATTTAAGCAAACAGATCCTTGCTGACTTTATTATGAACCACTGAACCTCTTTCAATGAAAGTATGAAGTAATCTTGTCCACTCATAATATTTCCATTCAGAATGTTGGCAATACAGTCTTACTAATTATTACACATAAGCAAATGAGATTCTTTCTCAGTAGAAGGATATTGCCAATGCTCAGAGCAAAATATCCGTTCATAACTTTCATTTCACTGCCCATCTGTGATGCACAAAATTGGATATCAATCTCCCATTCCCAGCTCCTATGATTAAGCATATAAGAGGACATTATGGTTTTCATGTAGTCTAGAATAAATAAAAAAATAAACAAAAAAAAATCCAGTCCTCTGGACAAAATCAACCAAATTTCTCCAAACAAGAAAGTAACCTGTGTCTTAATAATATCAGTAAAAAAAAAAAAAAAATAGAATCTACGGTGAATGACGCTTTTTTTTTATTTCAATTTTTTTTTCTTGCCATTATTTCAACAAGTGATCAGAGGGCTGTAATCATCAAATCTAAATGTATTATCAATTTGACTGTTTGTGATGAGGCAGGAGATAGAGGCTGAAGAGGCTGATCATAATTGCAATGAAATTACAATTTTTTTATTCAATATTTACTTCCTGTGTTACTGTCTTTATCTTATCTCCACTCCTCCCTCCTTACTCATTCACTCTCTTCTTCTCTTTCTCCACATTCTCAGTCTATCACAGGCAGGGAGAATCTCAGTCTAGCATTCATTTATCTACCAGGAAATTCTGAAGCAAAAAAGCCATGCAAAAAAATACAGCCACTCTTCCTCAACCACAGCAAACTCAAACTGTCTACAAACTGCCCACGATACCAACAGATACACAAAGGCAAAAACATCCTATGCCCCTTTTTCTCCCCTCTCTTTCACAACTGGACTAATGGGATAGCAACTGATAATCCAAAGCTGATTAATAAGTTACTAAAATTTACTGCGATAAATTGTGTGTGTGTCAATCTTGCATAATCCCCTAATACAAAAAAAATATAAGTTAAAAGCCTTAGTATTCTGCATACATTTGTGGCTGTATTTCTACTTCACTGACCATTGTAATGAATGGAAAGAAAAAAATGCTGAATCCTTCTTTCGTGTGCAACTGCATCCTCTGTAATTCACATAGCATATCTCCAGCAAATGTCTTAGTTTAAAGTTCAATGAGAAACAAGGGCCACATTCCAAATGAAAAATGGAAGTGATTGTCAGTATAGAAACTGATCTGAATTTACTAAACTACAAGAAGACACACAAGTCCTACCATTCAAAAGGAAATCATTTAAAATTGAAATCATGCACTGTTTCTTTCTTTGGCTTGCAAACGATGATCTTTGTGAACAAAACTCCAAAGAATGTAACCAAAAAAGAGATAAACTGACTGTGAAATTCCAATCAACTGAACAGGTGCAAAAATGCTGTCACAAGGACTATGGGGATGTGCGTACTATACTTTTGTTATGGGACTGCCTTGCCAGATGTTAATCCCTAATAAGACCAAATAAATCTCTTCAATTGTTTATTTCACTGCAAACCCATTCTTGGACTAATCATTCAATCAAAATTTCAAGATTTTAAGATTGAGATACAACTACTGTATTACTGCTATTACTGAGAAAATAACTGGCTTTAAGCGACAATCCTTTCTTATCCATCATTAACAATTGATGTTTAGTCCAAAGATTCTATGTCAGCTGTGTCAACTTATTCCCCACTCCTCATTTTAAAAACAGAAATGAATGATTATTGACACTTTTCATAAAAAAAAAGTCTCAAAAGAGCAAGAATTTAGCTGAGTTAAGATATCAGCTCTGCAATGTGAGCTGAATAGAAATTTAATCCCAAGTTCCCATGCTCTTCAACAACTAAGCTATCTCAAGCTCATTTGGAAAAAAAAAATGACAATCTGACAGATATATCACTCTTCGACCAACAGAGAAAAAAAGGGGGTTTTCTTGCAGAACACAGGCATATCATAGTTTCTAGGCTGAGGATAAATACAACTGGGATCAAGGACTATGTTCACTACAACACCTAATTACATAATAGTACCAACTCTTAAACATAGGATGACCAAAAGACCAAAAAAATTACACCTGTACTATCGAAATTATAACTTTAAAGAGGAAGAAATAAAAAATTGACAACACCATTAAGTACTAGAAACCTTTCAATGAGTCACCCAAATCATAATCACTGTAGGCTGAGAGACAAGGAAAAAAACAACAACAGAGTATTTCATAACTGGTGGCGATACTAGCATCAACTTTATTCAACATATTTGTTGTTAACTGGGAGATCATTTACTGGGAGGGGGGTGGGGTAAGGGGAGATGAAGGGGTTGAATGGGACATGCCCAGTGAGAGAGAGGGGTGAGTGGATGGAGGCCTGAAGGTCGGGTACAGGGCAGCGCAATACATGATAACCTTTCATTCCCTTGGAGGAATAATCCTACAGGTGTCACAAAATTTGGGTTCATTCGAAAACAAAAGAAAAAAAAAAAGAAGAGAAAACAGACTGGAAAACTAAGAAAACAGTTTTTCAAACCTTTCTCTAGTGATGGCATTGGTACACTTTCTTATCTTAAAACTCTAGAATTCATTATCACAAATGCTATTCAAAACAGATTTAAAACTCAGTTCTGAAAAAGATTTGTCTTGGGGGAAAAAAAAAACAGTTAAAGAATGCCCTACAAAATTATTACTCCAATGGAATGGGACAAGGTAAATAAAAAAGAATGTTCAGTGAAATGCAGTCTATGATATGTTCATTATGCAGCCAAGTTTGGGTGCAATTACCGCCATAGTGTGGAGTCAAATAATCTGTAGGGTGGGAAGAAGATTTTGCATTAGAGTCATCATAAAAACAACGGGAACAAGATTTGGCAGCTCAAAGCTGTTTGAGAAATGGAAGGGCCTGGCGCTACTGCCTGCCCACACAGCTTGATGGTTTGAGCACCCATACATTGTCCTGGGAATGAAGTGTGCATTTCAATAATGAAGAGAAAAAAGATATTCATTTGATGTTAAGTTCTGATCAGCTTCAAAAGCTGAGAAAAAGTTCAAATATCTATTCCTGTAAAGATTTTCTTTTTGTCTTTTAAACGGTTTTGTTTTTGGAGGGTTTCACAACATATATGCTCTACATCCATATTTTACTAAGGGTGGGAGGAAGATGGAGTACATGGGACAAATAAATGTGCTGATTTTTTTTTGGCTATAACTTGTTATAACTATAGTAAATTATAAATTGAGACATGATTCTATTCACTATATCACGCTTGACACTCTAACAATGATGTCCATGGTAGAGTGTAATCATTGATTAACATTTATTTTTTAATCTTTTGTTTATCTGTGGAAACTGACACCAGACAATAATGTAATTATGCAGACAAGGAGTCATGAAATTATTAAAGACAAGATGGAAAGACCTCAACAAAGTCTTCTACATTTCTACTTTGACAAATAACGGATGCCAATATACCAGTGATTCGCCAACCTACAAAAAACATTTTTTAAAAGTAGCATGCTTTGGTTCACTGGAGAGTTAAATTTGGATCGTTTCCATATGAATCTTGAACTTCCCATATGATTTAGATACAGATCCAGTTCTCTGCATCCCTAACTTCCAAGGCTAACAATCACGTAAAGTATAGAATATATTTTCAGTGTGGCAGTATAAAACGAGCAAAAACTACCATTTTCATGTTCAGAAAAACCAGGCAAGGCAAAATGTTTCAATTACATGTTACAAAGGAAGAAATATACTTGCACAAAACAAGCACTGAAAGATAATTCCTAAATCAGAAAACATTCACAAAGTTTTGTAAGAAGAAGGCAGTGAATACAACATTCATGACTATCCTGCAACAATTTCTGACTGCCTCCAGAGAATAGTGCAGGGTTTAGTTTTCCTAATCTTCAAATAACACCCTACTTCAACATTTTTCATCTTCAAAGACTGCAGCCATAAGTACTGTCAGAATTATCAAGCCACTATCTGCCAACAAATAGATCATGCTTGTCTGACTCTACAATGACAGAGAATAATCCCTACGATCTTCAGAACTCCTAGAGGTAAACTATATATATGCAGGCAGCAATGGATCCACACTTCAATTCTTCTATATCTGCAGACTGTCTCAGCTAAGTCTCAGTTTTCTTTACAAGAATGTGTTTCAGACATTTATTTCACATGTTCACCTGTTTCAAAAAAAGTATGTCGAATCACTTTCTTTCACATTATAACAGAAATGAAACCGAAATAAATGAGCCCTTTTATATACCATCCAGTTCTTTTCATTTCAGAGTACATACTACATTATTCTGTTTCAAATGGCTGAAACTTTTTACATAATGAGGATTGCAAAACAAATACATATTTCATACAAAAGATTATTTTCTTTGAAAGAAACCTGTTAAAGAAAAGAGTCAAACAACTGAAATAAAATGCTAAATCCAATTTCATTTCTTTTTTTTTCTTTTTTCTAAGTATACTGAACAAGAACTGATAACCTAGTTCACCATTTCCCTCATCCATCTTAGTCCTACCTGTAGATCTCTTTGAGTAGGTGGAAGTGTTACTATTCAAAGTATTCATCCATCCTGACTGTAGCCGGAGGTCTGATTGGCCACTGCCAGAGGTCAGCGGAGGTGATGACGGGGCCTGATTGTCCAGGGCTTCAGCTGTAAATGTAATGGTCAAATGTCAATGCCAGATTTTAATTTAACAATCAGTACCTGAGAGCAGTGGATTCACAGTCACAGATCAGGTGGGCTGATATAAATACACACATGAGGAGTGGAAATGCATATGGTACCAGGTTCATTTTTTCTTGTCTCTCTCTCTTTTTTTTTCAGTGTTATGCACAAAGTCCTATTTAGAAAACACACCTTAGGTTGTTGATTTCTTTATTTTGTGCCAGAAAAATGAACTGACAAACAAGTCTCATGTGTTTTTTTGGGCATCCTGATTTGGGTGTCTTTGAAATTTATGACATATTTGATTAGATTTTTTCTGCTATTCTTGATAATCCTCCTGTGTCAGTTGATATTCCAGACATTCCTGATATCTTTTATTAGAAATAAAGATCGGTCTATTAAGTTAATTTCTGTACTGTTATTCATTGTCCTGGGGCTTTCCAGCTATCCTGTACAAATAACAGATGTGTTCAAAGTCAGTTTTATGGACATCAAACCAAAGGGGATGGAAAGTGAAAATTTAAGTTTTCTTAAAACTAGAATCTGAATACTAAGTACCACTTGCATTTCTACTCTTTCAAATGGTGCTGTGTGTAAAGAGATGATATGCTTCATTGTTGAAATGAATGACTACTGTAGCTATTTTGATAAATATGAAAACAAGTGTGCCTTTATGAACAATAGAGTACTCTTTCATTTTATATAAAAAAAAAAAAAAATCAGTGATTTATACTGTTTCAAAATTTGTTAAAATATCTGTTCTGTCAATCTGTATCATTCTAAGAATGCTCATTAATATTTGACATGTGTGGATGTATGAAAGATTTAACTTTGGCCCAAGTCATTTCTATGCATAAGTTGCATATACATATATTTTCATTCACACAATTACGCATGTAAAGTGGCTGACCTTGCTACCCCACATTCATTCACTTTAAAAATAAAAATAAAAAATTTAAAAAAAAAAAAAATTCATTGCACCAGAGAGGTGTGAATTAGGACCGAAAGGAGCAAACAGTTCCAACTCCCTGTATGGTATTAGATTTGAAATTTAAGAGATTCAAATGTCTCCTGACAAACCCATTTTCATCAATAACTGAAACTGCATAAAGAACAGTGACATACCGAGGGGTACCATATTGGTGGACAGGTGTTTTTTGTCATAGTGCATCTTCTGCCAGTAGGTGATGAGCAGTGTGATATCTTCCCTCAGCTCACTGGGATGCTGGGAGGGACAGATGGGTGGACCACTGTAAGGAACACAGAGAAAGCATTAATGCCAATGACTCTCTATTCTGAAGTCATACTGTAAAAATATCAATGTTAGTCTTTCGTTCATAACATTTTCAAAACAGTCTGAGAGAACTGCATTTTTATACATTTTTTTTTCACAACATGGTCCATCTCGTATCATCAATTGAAAATCATACCACCCTTTGACAAAAATTTTAATAACAACAAAATTCACAATGGACTTAATTGATGACAGGACAGACACCATAGCACAGAAGTATATAGAAAAAGAATGCAGGTAGAAGAAACACGTAAGGAGATATTAATGTGACAGGATAACTGTGGTAAATATGATGATATTTAACCATGAAACTTATGTTTCAACATTCTAAGTGCCACGCATGCAGAGGACATGCAACAGTGGGCAAAACTATATCTAGATCTACATTAGAAATATTAGTCTGTCTTCATGCAAATCCATTCCCGTGGGCCTGTTTTATCTCCAAAAGCTCACAGTCCTCAGTAAAAAAACAAATGAGCTCTAGGAAAACTCAAAGTTAGACCTGACTATAAATCTAGCACTCAAAGTCAATCAAATTTATGAAAATCTGAAGTTTGTTATACTTTCTCACCAGAAGAAATCTAGAGTAGCAGCATAGACTCTTTCTCTCAGAACTGTTTTGGAGGGTGTGTTGGCCAAAATATCCCCTTGAAGCAGTGAAAGACCCATAGATAAAAGCCTGTACAAAAAGAAGCAAACATTTCTGTGGTCCTCTGACTATGAATTTCATTTTAGTAAAATATGAAAACAATTTTGCAGAAATATGATTTGCATTTTGTGATGAGAATGTGATGTTTATCTTTATGTCTTAACATGTATGTCCCTTTTTCACAGGGAATCTCAAGATCTACATATCATGTAGGGTATTTAATGCGTGCCAACTTTTTAAAGCTATTTTTGTTGCAGTTGTTATGCCTTCAATTGATATGCTTAAAAACTGTCATTTTGTCAGTGAGATAAATTTACATTGTGATGGAGACTGGCTCTGGTAATACAGAGAACAACATTAACAGTAAAGTGTCTTGCGCTCAGGGCAAATGAGTCGCAAGTCGCACCAGGTAAGTTCAAGTCACAGCCATTTTTTACCATTTTTCACTATTTTCCGACTATGACACCAAAATAAGTCTTTTTTTTTTAGATTAAAAAAAGGTTAAATTGATGTCTTGTGAAAAAAAAAATTTGTGTCTTAGTTGGAAAGTAGTTAAAAACGACCAAAAACAGCCATATATCTTCATTGCCCCTGGCGACTTCCGACTCATTTGCCCTGGTCGCAAGACAAATATTAACCTGTCACTGGGGATGAGAGCCCCCAACTGAAATCAAATGAACTGCCCGAGCAGCTTCTTAATAGGTTGTACAACTGTTAAAATTACAGCCTTCAGTGCTCTACAACCTACATGTTGCCATGTTAAAAATAAAGGCCTACAGCAGCACCACACATAGACTTCAGGAAAGATGAACAAATTTAGTCCTCATCATCTCATTACAGAAAAATGGCTCTTTCCCAAAGTTTCCCTTTATTCTTAGCATGGTAGCATGTAGGTTGTATAGTACTATCAGCTAATAACATAATAATAACAATCAAGACCCAGATAGGTTTTAAAATTTGGGCCACTCAATTTTTCTTCCTTTTCAGCAAATTCTTATTTCTGCATACTGAATACTTGTTTACGTTAAACTTTGCCAAAATGTTGTCTTTGCATTTGATGGTTATTTTCACTGACCTGAAACGTGGTCCGATGGCAGCTGTATGACGAGAGATGATGGAAGGGCGACGGCCCACAGTGACTGACAGTGACTTGTTCAGCAAGGACAGGAAAATCTGAATCTGGGCAGAGTCACTATACTTGGCAATCTCCACCCTCTCTTGCAGAAACTGTTTACAACACAAATGATTTGACAATTGCAAATAGTGGCTCATCGAAAAATTTCAGAGAAATAATATTTCATAGAAAGACCTCTTATAAAAACAACTAGCTAGAATTAATCAGATCTAAATTAAATAAAGTGTTAACAAAATAATAATAATAAACACAACTGTTTACAAAATAATAATAATAAACACAACTTACTGGTTCTAAACAACTTGTCAACAAAAATTTATGTCAAGATAAGTATTCGTATTATACCTTCCAAATTCTGAGATAACGTAAGTGTCAGTAAAATACTACACTGAAATAGTAGTTCAGGAATACTTCAGATTACCATACAATATTCCTGTAACAGTTCAGGCATATAGAAATACTGGAAGCTTTAACACTGTTTTAAATAACAGCAGCTACATGAGACATATGTTAACATGCAAAACTTCAGTCTGTGTTGGAGACATGGCAGTCAAAATTGTAGTGATTGTAACATTTTTCAACACAACTTTGCTACAAATCTTCCTACAAAATCAAATGAGCTTAATTGTTCTAATTTGCCTTAAAATCAGTTTGCATCAACTGTTCTTGTCAAGCATAATGCTCTGGTTTTACCTGTTACTCATGAAAACAGAATGATAATGTCATATTCTTGCTGTCATATTTTCTGCCAATTCATTCTTTCTTTTTCTCTCACAATGAAATGCTTATCAGAGAATATAAAAAATATCATTTATTAACAAATAATCATGATGAATAATTACATAATATACTTTCAAAACTACAAAGTTAAAAGGAGCCAAGTGATGGAACCTTTGTCCAAATATTGTGTGGTGTCACTTCTGGAGGGTTGGGAGTTAGCCTTTGATCTTCTGCTTTGGCCAGTGGATCTGCCCTGGGTGGATCTGGAGCAAAGATTCCCAGTTTCATGTCTGAACACACCTGCCATGCTGAGGCCATCAAACAGAGGAACTGCCAGTGTAAAAAATGGACATCTTACACAAGAATATGTAAAATCATTTGACAAATCAATAACATCAATGAATGTGAATCAGGATAAACTGAAATCCTTAGAAGAAAAAAGAAAGGTATCACTTTAAAGCAAGAACATATACCCCTAACTTTCATAAACTGAACAAAAAACATCATACAAATGGAATTTCCTGTGATGTAAACAGAAAAACAGAATCACAAGTAACTGCTTACCACATACAAAAATAAAAAAAAATAATAATAAATAAAGTAAATAAAAAAGTCAATCAGGGTTTAAATTTACAATTGCCATAAATGCAAATGTAGTTTACCTCTATGGTGAACTCTGGCCTTGCCGAAAGCATCCATTCCCAGCACATAATGGCTGTCTCCATAACCTCCTCTGTAAACAGTTTGACTGGAGCCCAACATATGGCCTGCAGCAAGTACCTGCTTACTCCTATGTCCACAGGGCACAAAAACAGTTTGATAAAGAGTTAGAAAATATCACACTCTTCCCCCCCAAAAAACACACACACACACATACAAACATAAGGATTATGAAAGAAAAGAACATCTAAGGGCAAATCTTTTGCCCACAGTACATGCCGCACTGACCACCTTGCATAACAAACCAATGGAAACAAATCAATGATAACAAACCAATGGAAAGGCTGTTTGTAATGCCAGATTTGTGAAATACTGATTTCACACCTCATCCTTTTTTCCATGAGTGTACAGACTGTCATTGGAGAGCTGATTTTGGCTGTTGACTATTCCTTTCATATTTGGGTTTATGATTGTGGAGTCAGATTTATGAAATACTGAATGTCCTACCCAACCTGTTTTTAGTCTGAGTCCCAGACTGCTAACTATCGGCAGGTGAATTTGGTCATTGGTTCACCCACACATATTTGGTTTAGTGTATATTTGTTTAAAGTTGATCAAATCACTGAGACAGCTGGGGCATGTACAGAAATCTTAAGGCCAAGGTCGGCAAAGAAAGCCAAAATCCACATTTTTTAGTTGAACTCTCTTTTAATGCTATAAACGTATTGGTAGTGTATTCCTCATTTACTCTAGGGTAGTTTTTTGCGAAAAATCTTCATGGTTGCCATGGAAACGCATGAAATCAGCCACCATTTTAGATTTTCCCCCTACTTTTCAACCCAAATTTCTCATAAACCATCAGTCACAAAACCACCAGATGTTGCAGAAACATTCTTTCATTCAATACACAGATTTTGTCAGATCGTTTTTTGGATATCCTGGAAAATGTATTTATTGCCTATGTAAAATATGCAAATTTTCACATTTTTGAGGAGAAAAAAAAAAGTGAAAAAAAAATTTGTTGAATTTTGAAAAAAGCATCATACAAAATCTTTATCTTACATTGCTGCACACTTCTTGTAAGTTTCAAATAAATCCCATGGACAGATTTGACAAAATTTGGGTTTTATTGCCATAAAGACACATTTTGGGTAAATCGCAATTTTCTAAAAGTATAGTGAGTGGTAGTCTCTTTTACCATGAAGGTGTCTGACTGAGTTGATTATTCTCTTCAGAATCCACCAAAAACA
>JBCAUA010270908.1:0-19990 GCA_038406235.1 Peronia verruculata | reverse complement strand
AGACAGGAGCAAGGAGAGAGAAGAGATGTCTCCCCTGGAATGTCGAGGATGGAACTCCATGGGAGACACCCCACCGAAGACGGGCTCACACCGCCTGCAGGTGGGAGCAGGAAACCTACTTCTAAACCCCGGCGCCTGCGGGGGACGTGAAGTGATGGGAGGGGTGATCTTTTGATCCCACGTGAAACAATGACAGAAACGCGGGTGAAGAAAGAGAAAAACGGAAAAAAAAAATCCAATACAGGTGAAAATGAAAGTCAGAAGAGAGGTGGTTGGGGGGGGGGGGGGAGAGACGGGAGGGGAGAGCGTGGGAAACAAATGTCTCTGGAATGATACGTGCATGGACGAAACTGGTGATCATGGATGATCGGGAACGAGCCATCATCAAGAGGTATATTAAAAGAAGGAAAATAAATATTTCCTCCTGCCCTTTGAAACACGAGTGCAGGGAATAGAAATTTCTGGAGAAGAACATTCATCATCCAGATGAAATTTTTTTTTTTTTTTGCCCCCAATCCTGATTTTTTTCCCCGTATCCCCCCCCCCCTTTATTTACTCTAAACAACAGGAATTGTAAAGATGTTTTTTTCCTTTAAAAGCCTGTCTTAGCCTTACTTAAACCTCTAGTACCCAGCTTGGCAAAAGGGAATTGGCTGAACACAATGGCATATTGTTATGTCATTTTTGTGCGCTTTATCCACCTAGAGTAGGCTACCGGTATAAGTCAGCTTATTCAGATCAGTGACAGGGAGCGTCTACCAATTTATTCTTGTTGTTATTATTGTGGTTGTTGTTGATCACAAAATTTGCCTATCTCACCCAAAAGTAAAACATAAGTTTTCGGGAAGACCCAAAGCGGAAGTACATTAAACGTTTTCCCTCTTCATTAAACCATTATTACTACCCCTATCTACTACTATTTGGAGGGCACCTATGTTTAATAGGTTCACAGCGAAGAGTTCTAGTTTTAGTCATAACTTTCCTGCCCACCGTAACATGGTCAAACCAAGAAGTGACACAAACTTACAGCCGAGGCAAGGCCAAGGTCATAGGTCGATGGGATTTCCCGGGATATTGGTGGACTATATTTTTTTCTTTCTTTCTTTCTTTAAATGACTCAATTTTATCTGATCTGTAGGCTTCATAATTAATCTAAAGCTTTAGAAGTGTGACACAAAAAGCCTGGCAAATTTGTGAATGGAGTTCTTGTTGCTATCTGTTTCAGCTCGCCAACTTCACACTGACTGGTGCACGTAACTTTGACTGGGAAGACATGGCGGTGGGCCCTTGTGTGGACGACTGTGCGCAGACACCGTGCACGTACGTATGTTTTCCCCACTATGCTGCACAGAGCAGCCAAACACTGTGGTCATGATTGTTACACGGCAAGGGTTGGTGGGTAGAAACTACAACATTTATACCTCATTATCACTGACGACTACCAGAAAATCAAGAAACACACGGCCATGCGATTTTCATCAAAAAATGTGGGGAAAAAATTCGACCGTCATACTGTTTAAAAAAAAATGATAATAATGATAAAACATATAATAATAAAGAAAAATCTGTTTTATGTAACGTATTCTAAAACGGTAAAATTTGTGGGGCCCATCCTGGTGTTGGTGCAAAATTAAATTGTCAATCATGCTTCATCTTTATTAATTTTGAAATGATAAATATCCATGAATCATTACATATTAATTAAGCATTTTATCCGGTAAACTTATCACAATAATTGTCTTGAGAGGACACTTTTTGACTGATTTATTTGTCAATAATTTCATTTAAAATGAAATGACAGGGAAGAAGGCAGCATCGTAGATAACAAATTAAACGAAGTCCAGCCACTGCTATCCTTACCTGAAATTAATCATAAAATATAGATGTGTAGTGGCAACTTAGTCAAAAAAAGAAAGAAAGCGCAGAAGTACACAGCGGGAAAAAATTATCTCCGTCCATCCACCATAGCTCCTCTTATCTTTCGATCTGTCTCTAGTTTATGACGCCAACCACCAAAACAAATAAAGACACAAACAAACAAACAAACAAACAACGCCAGAAACGCGAGGTCACAGCACAAAAACATACTACCTGTCCATGCTCTCTCCTCCTCTGCCTTTCTCCCCCCCCCCCCTTTTCCCCCTCTTTTTTGTGTTCCGATATGCGTTTATATCCCATCTGGCTTCATCCAAAAGAACAACAAGATGCAAAGCAAAAACAATAGTAATAAAACTGTCATCTCCGTATTATAACAATAAAATAACAAAACTCGGCAATTCGATATCTCGAAAGATATTAAATACGCCCGGACGATAATCGAAGGGGGAAGAGGGGGCAACCAGTTTTGAACAGTCAAGCAGGCACTGGCAGTTCCAATACTCGAAAGATAAAGTTAAGTACAGTTCTATGCTTTATATTTATCACTGTCCAGTATCAGAAAAAATCAAAAATACCCACTAATAATATGACAACATATAAATAGCGCGGACAATTTTTGCCATTCTGCTTATACATCTGTGAAAATAATGGAAAACAATGTTTGATATGATTTTTTTTTTTTTTTACAAATTTGGATAAAAGCCGCATGTCAGAGCGTTTCCCGATTTCCGTGTAATCGTCAATATGAGATTAAATGCAATGCCGAGTATCACAGTTTTTGCGCAATCACAGTACATGGGTGTTCAACTGTACCGTACTGCCCCTTGTACAAGCGTCTAGTCACGATCTTCATGTGCATGTATTGTCATGTTATTATAAAATATCTACATGTACACTAGTGGCATGTATACACCATGCATGTAAGTTTAGCCATTCATGCCTCTCTTTGACCTATTCTATTCCTCAGTCTTTGCCTTATTCTATCCTTCTATCTTTGACCTCTCCTACACTTCTATCTGTGGGATCTCTCACTCTTTGACCTGTCATACGCTTTCGTTTTTACCTCACATACTCCTCTATCTTTGACCTATCCTGTTCTCCTATCTTTGCCTACACTATTCTTCTGTCTCTGACCTATCTTATTCTTCTTTATTTAACCTATATGCTTTTCCTTCTATCTGTTATCTTTTTCTTTTACCTATCATATTGTTCATCTCGGACATTGCATAATTATTCTTCCATCCCTAATCTGCTACAGTCTCCAAATCTATCTATTTTTTTTTTTTTTAAATTTATTTCTTACCTATCATGTTATACTATCTCTAACCTATCACAGAACCTAAACCTATATTATTCTTCAATCCCTAATCTATCACAATATGCCGTTAATAAATCACTATCCTCTGTCTTTGCTCTATCCTCCCCAGCGCTGCCAGCCCGCCAGCCACATATTGTATCTACGTGGCTGACATTGGGAATCACCGCTTTGCTGGAGCTGCCAATGTCATTTACAGAGTGCGAGAACCCACAGTTATACAGGATGGGAGCTTGCCAGTGGTAGGGTCGCTGACTTTCAGGTGATTTGAAAAGCTATTTATTTGTTTCCTGCAGCTCATCATATTCCCTGTGCCCAGCCAGTCTGATTGTATTCTGTGTGAAAATGCTGTAAATCAGCTTAGACTTGTCTTTCTATCTCAATCCCCCCATCAATTCATCTATCCATCCCATGGATTTTTGTCTCTTCATCATGATTTATGGTAAAATGTTTGCAATTCTGCTCCAGAAACAGCGCAAACAGAGAAGAAAACTCTAGAATGCCAATAACTTGGGACCCAGAGGGAAGGGTATGTGGTATATGAGTTTCTTTGAACGAGAAATGGGTGTTATCACATTTATGGACTGAGGAAATACAAGGCACTGTTTGAAATAGATTGGGGTCTTTGTGAAGCCTTCCCTTTTAAATGACCATAAAGGTTTGTATTAGGATCAGGATTTGCAGTAGTCCATACAAGGTCTTTGTCTGCCTACATAATTTTATATCATAGGCCAGCAGCATAGACTACATCACAAATTATTTAAGAGCATTCATCTGAAGCATTCTAACACTCTGGCTAAGACAAACAGTTGCTTATAGACAGTCTTCAGATGACCATAGGCTAAGGCTATCAGAAATGCAGCATTAAAACTGAGACTACCAGTGCCCTCCCCCCCCCCCCCCCCTTCAAAGAGATAACTATGGTCATCAGAAATACTGAAGTTCAAATCAGGATTGGCAAATGCCAACGTAAGTAACTATGTAGTTTTAAAGCAGCTCAACAACAGAAACGGGCCGACTGAAACAGACTTGGAGTATCTAAGCTGAAATGAAGGCCAAAGGAATAATTTGGACTGAGCTTAGGAAAACCTGTCAGAATCGCATGTACTGGGGAGTGTTGTCCTGGCCCTATGTTCCTCAAGGAATCAACATATAGAAAGAAAAAAAAGAAAGTATCAGTATCTCAATGATAGGATTAGAGTCAGCAGTACCCTGTGGTGGAAATATATATGATGCAAAGTTTTCTGTTTGTTTGTTGTTATTTTCTTTTTTTTTTTTTTTCTTTCATGCTAAGCATTTATTATTTACAAAGTCTAATCTTGCGCAGCCTGTTCCTTTATTGACCTACAACAGCAACATAAGAAATGAAATTCAACTTTTTCCAAAGTCGTTTTATCTATACTGAAACATAAAGTAAATCATAAAAAAAAAGATAAGTCCCAATGACCTACTGCTACTACTTGGTCTTAATATTACACCTACATGTTCCAACATACTTAAATATATCCTCATCTTACCCTGACTCATATCCTAATCCTAATCTAATCTTAATCCTAAATTTAACTCTATTCATAATCCTCCTGAAATCACTTGGCCTGATCTGGAAATTTTCCCATCTGTAGTCTAAAATCTACACCTAGATTTAACAAAGTCTAATCCAATGTCCTGTTTTAAACCAAACAACACAATCAGATTAGTTGAAAAGGAAAATCTGGTAGTAATAGAGCACTGAGTCTATTTTGACCACCACAATAGTCAGAGCAAATCAAAAATGCTGGTTTTCTAAAATCTGAATCTGATTACTTAGTACCACTCGCATTTCTTCTCCTCATTTTTCGGTCTTTCATTTCTTATATCTATTATTATCAGTAGTAGGATTAGTATCATTACTATATTGGCGTGTTAGCTCAGTGATTTGTGGTCTTTGGAAGCAGAGGTCAGTGGTTTGAATCGCAACAATTGCATGTTGAATCCTTAGGAAAGATACTTAACACAATTTTCCTCAGGCCACCCATCTGTAAAGCAGGTACCTAATGTATATTGTGGCGACACTGCCTCAAATGGCCAAGCCAATTTCCCTTGTCGGGGGTCAAGGCATAGTATTTTTATTTATTTTTTTTTTACTTTTATAATGTTCCAGCTGGCCAGAGGAAGATGCCGAGACCCTCATGGTCTCCCCTGAAGGTCGTCTGTTCATTACTGGGAAGGTGGAGACAGGGCGTGCAATGGTGGCTGAACTACCAGCCTCTGCCTGGTCCTCCAACCCCTGGGGCACACCAGTGATCCTCAACATCTCAAACACAGGCATTCTCAAAATCTTCACTACACACCACGACCCTCAGGGAGGGGACATCTCTCCTAATGGCAAAGAGGTTTTGTTTGTGGCAGAAGAGGAAGTCTTTTATCTCAAGTGAGTCGCATTCAAAATTCAGACAAGGGCAAGAATGTCAAATTTATTACCCTAGAGACAACCTGTCAAGATAACAACCAGAAAGGAGGTTGAAAGACATAGCGTTACCGAACCCTAGAGACAAGAGGACCTCACCATGAGTGTACTACTGGCATATTTACCGCCTACTATTCTCCCCAGCTCCTTTGAAGAAAGAAATCCTTTGACAATAATTAAATCTATATTATGTGCCGCAGATTGGGAAAAAGGTGGAATTGACAGAAAACCTGCTTTTTGACTATTCTGAGGTTTTAATGGTTTCTAAAGACTAGAGATTTCGCTCAATATTCAGGTCTTACATTATTTAAAGTTTTTCTTTGGAATAGTTCCAAACAGTTTGTTCAACACAACTATATAGATATGGATATGGGAGAGAAATCAAAGAAATCTTCTACCTTTACATACCAAGAAGAAGAGAGGAAAGAAAGTAGGACAGAAGACAGGAGCAAGGAGAGAGAGAAGAGATGTCTCCCCTGGAATGTCAAGGATGGCACTCCATGGGAGACACTCCATCGATGGTGGGCTTACACTGCCTGCAGGTGGGAGCAGAAAACCTACTTATAAACCCCTGACCCCCACGGTGGTGAGGGAGAGAGTAAAAATGAGACAGCCAGTAAGAATGGACATGAAGCAAGAATAGGGGAAGGAGATTTTTTTTTTTCTTTTCAAGAAAGAGAATGCCCATGTGAGGAAATCCCTTCTAATTCATACGAAATATCCCCAAACATCCATTATCGCCAATTTTTCCTTCTAAAATGCCCCCATTAACATACAACTGTGTCATTTCCAGCATCGGGAACCAAGACTACATTGACGCTGTCAGGACGACAGTTCCAGAATCTGTCAGCAGCTACATTACTGTGCCTAGCACTGAAGCCATTGCCTGGGCACCAGATGGCAGCGGCTTTTACACTGTGGCAAAGGGACCAAAGCAGTATATTTACTACTATGCCAAGACCAACATTGATGATTTTGTTGTTGGTTAACTCTTTAAGACCTGATCCAATTTTAGAGACAGCCTGAAATAATAAATCCAAGGCACTGTTGAATATCTGTGAGGCGGAATCCTGATTGCCAATAAACGTCTGCACTCTGTGGTCATTTCATTATAAAATCTACTTCAAACTGCATTTCTATGTTCAGTCGTATTAAACTTATCTTTTTTTCTGCACTAAAAGATAAAATAATATCACATAAGATAAGAAAAGGTAAGGTAGTAAGCTAAGATAAGAAAAGAAAAATTTTGTTTGTTCTGAAAATGGAAATTCCATCCAAGTGGATGGACTTATTATTCAACTGTAGTGAGCGTGTAGGACTGAAGAAACTGTGACAGCCTGGTCTACTGGGCTGTGGGGAATATGACACCAGAAAATCTGCCCAGTGTACCGGGCTGTAGGGTTCAATAGGTTAATTTGGACCATTTTAATAACTATATGTGTTACAGAGACGGTAGAGACTTCATGACTACAGTAGGTTCCTGGGGAGATCTGATGTGGCATCTTTCTACCTAAAGCAAAACACATCCGCAATGAGCCATTTTTTCAGCCAGCTAGGTTACTTCCCTTTGCCAAGTAGAAGAAGTATAAGACAAGCATTGCAAAGAAGGAAAAAATCACTTTTTCTGTTGTTATTTGAAACACCTGATGCAAAAAAATTATGAAAAAATTATCAGCATAAGAAAATAACATAGTGAATTTTTCAGAATTTTTTTTGTGACTTACATGTCACATAATCAGCAAAAAAAGTGATATTTTCCTTCTTTACAAAGCTTGTGTTATACCTCTTGTACTGGGCAAAGGGAAGTAACTTGGCTGATGGTCAAAGTGGCTCATTCAATGTAGGGAGTGTCATACATGTAGATCTATATATTCTGGAAAATAAAAAGCTACAGCAGTGCATAAGCTTTTCTTTTCAACCTGAAGCAAACAATGCTAATGACAACAAATACAAAACAAAACAAACAATGACACAAACAACAGTTGCAAAGGTGCACTCAAACATCACTCTCCCTCTACCCTGGACTGAACAGTTTCCCACAAAATCAATATCATTATTTAACTTATTTTCACTTGCTCTGAGAAAGACCAAAAAAAAAAGCGTTTAAATTCTGAATTTTTAACAGCAACAGTTTGAATTTTATTTGATTACAAAAAAAAAAAAAAAATCTCTTATCAGTCTGGAAAACGTTATCAAAATATAAGTGTGCCAAATTTCATTCAGTAAAAGAAGGTGGCAGTCTACAACTGTAAACAAAATCTACTGAAATCTACCACTTTTTTTTTTTTGGCTTGTACATATATGATGCCAGTTTGGTGTCTAACACTCATATCAACCACATTTTTTTGCCTCTCCCTTACAGAATTTCATAACATGTAATCATGTGCCAGAACTACGGGATGAACAATAAATGAGGGCTTGAAAACTGACAACATTTTGACTTACCATGTAAGCCAGTTATAAAACTGACGGCCAGCTCACCACTCATGTAAGGATCCTCTCCATATGTCTCCTGAAATCAAGCACAAAAGACGCTCTAACTCTAACACCATATGTAGCATTCAAAGAACACATTATCATCTCATCACTAAAAGGAGAGACAAGGAAATCTTCCATCTTTAATTAGATGCAAAGGTGGTTACAAAAATGATCCTCTGCACTCAAATACACAATAACAACAGAGGTGGTTCTGGTTCATAGACAAGACCACATCAGATCAACTGAAAAAAAACAAAGCCAATCCAGTACTTTCATCTCAATCAGAAAAATAAACTGAAATATCTCTATGTATATTTCAATGCAAGTTGAATGTTTACGGGAACTTTAAATAATTCTAGCAGAACCAAAAAAGAAAAGGAAAACTGCAATATGATTTGCAGTAAATAATTATTGGTTGCACTAAATATGAAAAACAATACAGATATTTTTTTACCACTCTAATCATATAGCCTATACAAGGTATATTATATTCAAACTGTTTATTTTGATGTGCCCCCAGAAGGGATAAATCATACTGACAGAAACAATGTAACTGGCATTTTTCTTGTTAAACGGTCAACTAACTTAGACAATTTCTGTTTTTTTAATGTTGAAATTATTTTCACTGTTTCTTAATCAGCTGCAAAGTGCAGAAAATATTTCCAGCATTGGATTATATATATATATATATGTTTCACGGCCAGTCGAAATGAGATACAAGTCGCTGAGCTAGAACCAAGAAATTGGGCTTTGAATGTGATGAGGGGGGTCACACATCAAATTTCTTTTCATTGTAGAAACCAAAAGTGCATTCAACTCTGAACATGATAGCATCAGTCTTACCCTCGATTTACAAATATTTCCTCATTAAAATTGGGTTTAAATGGGAGGAAAGCGTATAGATTTATGTGCTAGACCATTGATTTAAACTCCATTTTCTCAGAATTTCGGTCATTACTGAGGGTCCCGGCTTGTCTCTTTAAACTGCAAAATCTCTGGCTAGAATAAAGCTAGCTCAAAAACTTTTTTCACGATCTGACAGGGTATGAAATAAACTTTCACATGATACCAAAAACCCCATATGGTGAACAATACGCATACGTCTCATTTTGACTGGCTGCAAGACATATTTTGTTACATCTTAGGTATTTGTCGATTGTTCCCAAACTTACTTGAATTCTTCCCCATCTAGAGTCCCTGACAATGTTGATGACTGGACTGAAGCAACTGGCTCCTGTATGAGTAGCATACACTCCTCGCCGAACAAAATCATTGTGTTTGCCTCGTGTCTCTGTGGATGCTGCAGTTGCGACATCAAACAGCAGCTTGGGACTGGGAAAGACAAATATGCTATAACAAAGAGACACCAAAACTATTATAAAAACATTTCTCTTTCATTTCTATTCCAATAATAAACATTAATATATGATACCACAAAGTGTAAATCAGTATGTTTTTGACGGCACCATGAATGGAGTTTTTAAAAAAATGGTCAGTAGCTAACAACAGCAAGAATACTAATCTATAAGAATTTTTATACATTTGTATTATTACTGCATTAAAAGAAATTAATAATACTTCAAAATCATTTATATCAATTCATTTCAAGGAGTAAATAATGGTATTGCTCACACTCATATTAGTTTATCACAGATGAAATGAGCAAGCAAAAACCATTTTCTACTGACAGTTAATCTACTGTTGGTTTTTATTTTTGTTTTTTTTGTTTTGTTTTTTTTTTTCAATCTAAAAATGTCCATAATGTATTTACTACCTAAAGGAAGCAGCCAGTCCTATGGATTGTGGAAATGCTGTTGCATTTTCCTTTGCTCCTTGATCACCACGGTGGCAATTAGAGTTCCAGACATAAGCTCCAATACCTGTATTTGAATTATGAGGAGAAAACAATTATGTAGCAAAGTCAAAATCCCCGACAAAATGTTTGATACACTGCTAGAAAATAGATGTAGACATGCTCTGACCTGCGCAAACAGTCCACAGACACAGAGGAATGAGCTGGTTTAGTAGTATTAATATTCTTTACTTTGCAAAGTGAACTGAAATCTCAATTATCCATTGACTTCACTTTGATTATTTCAGCGCATTCCAGCACAATCTCTATTCTATAATAGCATCTCATCAATGACTTGAGAAATAAATAATTTGATTGGAGAAAGATTTCCTTACACATTACTTACATTTCAGCAAAACAAATTTCATTGATTTTTCTTCGTCAAGCACGTTCGGATTTTGTTTAAACCTTCTTTGATCATCTGACTATTTTCAAACTCGAATGTGTTATCATAGCTCCAGGTGCTTAAGCACAATATGCTGGAAGACTCATTCCAAAAACTGAATGACTCCCAGACATGAGTATATGTGTTGAACGTTTACTTCAAAATACTCTTTTGACTAAGACAGCACAAAAGTTATGATCTACTTGCCAAGTCTGGGTATAGCTGGGGCTGGTGTGCTGTATTCTCCTGCACCTCCTCGTGCCATCTGTACCTGCATTTCTTCTAGTGTCAGTCGGGATACAAGGTCATTCACACGCTCTTGCCATGTCAGATTTGTGTCATAGAAAGGGAAGAGCTTCAAGTAATGAAATGAGTCTACTTTCATGTTCACAACACTGTGACCATCACTTCTACCATGAGTATTTTCAAGACAGCAGGCAAGGCCAGTGATAAATAGTGTCACCATGAACCAAGTCACAGTTTTCATTTTGGATGCCACAGTTTACACTATCAGAGGGTGCAATTTATTTCCTGAAAAGAGAAACAGTTCAGCATGACACAACCTATTTTGGAATAAGACAATAGGCATTTCCAAATCCTACTTCTCCATTCAAATATTTACATGTAACTAAACAAATGAGATAAAAGTGACAAGACCAAACTATTCAAAAGCAATGCAACACAAATAAATTTAAAATGTTTCCCGGCAAATGCTGATGCTTTCATATTCACTATATTGCAAAGTAATAATATTTACAGATATTCCATTCAATTTCTTTCATCTCATCTCATTCTGTGTCATGAATTTCAAGGTCAGCTTGAAATGACCCGCCATTTCTCTCTATCCTCGACTCTTCTGGTGCATTCCTCTAAAGATAGATTCATCCAGTCCTTGATGTCATCCTTCTACATTCTCCGCTGTCTCCCTCTCCTTCATTTTCCCTCGATCTTCCCTTCCAGTACACTTCCAGTATATGAAACAAGCCTAACCAGGTGGAAGAAGGAGACCAGCGACAAATGCACACTTCGTGGGGGGAAACAGACATTACAACATGTTCTTTCTGGCTGCAAATCAGCTTGGCCAGTGGAAGATATAACTGGCAACACAACCATGTGCTTGAAGTGCTGGCAAGAACAGTTTCATCAGCACTGACAAAGTCACTGAAAGCAGATGAATCCCTGAAATATACATTCATCCAAGAGTCAACAAGCATTCCAACCAAGATCCTCTGCAACACACCAATACATGGAATACTGGAAGGCGAGTGGGACATAGTAGCCGACTTGATAGGATGGGAAAAATAGCCCAAATCAATTACGACAGTTGTGAGGTCGGACAAAGTGCTTAGCTCGAGGATTGTAAAGTCGTACATCCTTGTTGAGCTATCCGTTCTGTATGAGATAAACATGGAGGAGCGGCACGAGTACAAGATGGCCAAGTGCGAAGATGCAGAGCTCAAATGAAGGCAAACATATTTGCAATAGAAGTGGGAGCAAGGGGCTACATTGGCTCAACAGTGCATTATCTACAGTATATGTCCACATCTCAAACCCTCTATCTTATTCTCCAGATTTTTGTTTTGAATTAAATATCTCTCACATACACAGCAGGACAGAACATATATTGCACTTCACAAGTCTCAGGGTCAACTCAAAAGAGATGTGTTGTGATGTTAAACCTTAGGTCATTGATGTTTCTGCCTCTTTTACCGATTCCATTCATTTTTTGGTCAACTGTGTACCATGCATAGATTATTGATGTTTCTGCCTCTGATCAGATATTAAATCCATTCATTTTTGTTTTTACGTCTGTGAAATATAAATTCTTCTGTTGAAGAGGTATAGTGAAAGAACACATCCCTGTCTGACACCTTGTTTAATGGGCGTATTATGGTGACAGCTCATTTGGTAGTCTGCATGCGGCTTCCTGGTGCCAGTTTAGATTTGCTTTGATTCTTATATTAATTCCTATTTTTTCCAGACATTCTATCATCTGTGTATGGTGTACTCTAGTAATAACCTTTGCATGGTCGATGAAACATGCATACACATCTTGTTGGCTTGATATACTTTTCTATGTCATGATACTTAGACAAAATGCTCCATCCCTTGTTCTGTTTCCCTCTCTAAAACCAGACCTTCTCCTCCTTCATTGTTGATCTTATGTCTGATGCACTCAAGGATTACCTTCAGCAGCAGTTTGGTAACATGTTACAATGAAGCTTATTGTTCTAAAATCTGCACATTCATTGGCCTTTACTTTCTTTGGTGGCAATAAATACAGATCATGTTAGTTCTTCCGGTATGTGCCCTGATTCGTATATCTTGTTGAAAAGTTCAGTTAGTGTGTTAATGCTGAAAGCTCCTAAAACTTTTAACATTTCAATTGTGATTCCATCTTCTCCGTGTGTCTTGCCTTCTTTGGTCTTTCTCATTGCATGTTCTACAGGTGGTCTGCTGTTATCTTTGGTATTGATATCTGAGGTCTGTCATCTTCAGAAAGTACTTCAATATATTGACTCCATTGATTCAAGACTTCTGTTTTCAGAAAACAATAATTCTGCATCTTTGCCTCTGATGCAGTAATTTGTGGTATTTTCTTTTGTTACGCATTCAATAAAAATTTTTATTAAAAATTGTGAATTAAGGCTGGAAAATTTAGTCACATTATTTATTTGGATTGAATTTCAATTCTGGTTCAGTTTCAAACTAGCTCCATATAAAATTATGTTTCATCACTTATTTAGCCTACAATCAGTCTTTTTCATAACCAAGCTTACTATTTATGAAGCTTTCACATAAAGAAATGTATATGTCTGCATGTGGCTAATGTTCTGCAAAGAAACATCGGAATGGAATACATTTGTGTTTTTAGTCATATATTTATTTATCTATTCATTTATTCATTTAATTATATTTTATATGCTGGACTGTTGTTTACTTATTGATGTTATTATTGTTAATATTGATTAGGCCTACTGGCTACAGTGTAACTTCACCTCTGTCAAACAGACAGTCTCATGTACGGATGTAAAAAATTACAAAATACAGCGACATGATTCCCAGCTTTAAAAAATCGCAACTTTTCTAAACTCATGTAGTTACAGTCCCTTGGGCTTGACAGCACTTTCATTTTCAGGTGCCGGGGCCACGGAAGGAGATGAATGCCAGAACATGTATTTGAAAGTCATGATCGAGATCTAGATCTAGAATATATCTCGATTTGTGCTTATCCTAAAACGAGGTCTAGATCTAGATCTAGATCTAGAGTCAAAATTGAGATTCTTGATCTAGCTCTACCTTTTCCTGAATCCGGATGAGTTGTAAACAATAGGCCTAAGTAGATTAGATCAAGAGTCTTTGCTAATAGATCTAGATCTAGAAAAAAGCAGTGTCCAAATCTGCCATTGACTAGATCTAACCGTCAAAATCGAGGAGCAGAATAAAATTCTCCCCATCCACCCACTTTGTTTTTTCATTGCTCAACTTTCTCAACTTACTGTTTGTGACACAAATTCGCTTAGCTGCGTTTTCATTCACTGATTTTCTGTTTCTTTTTTTATTGTTGACAAGGCCAAGGTCATACCGGCCCACCGTCCTAATAATCAATTCGTTTAATAGAGCAGTTCTGATTAAGAACCATTATTAGTATTATAATAGATCTAATGTATTTCGTGCTGATTAATATAATTTAAGCTTACTACAAGGTGGTCAAAGTAGGCTAACACTTTTGAAGATAGGCACTTTACATGCTACAAAACATTTTATATATATATGTAGTTCGACACTTTACAATGTATTTCGAGATAACCTCCACCAGGAGGTTGAAATACTTGAACCGGTAGGCCTGTAGAACGTAACGACACTTTATTTACAGTTAATAATAAATTAAAGTTTAATCTTTGTATGTAAATGTTCAAAATGGTTTCAGAAAAATGGCTTCGTTAATTTTGACTTAAAGCACAACACAAATAATTGAATTTCTGGCCCACTCGCGGGTCCTCACATTGGAGGATGGAAGGACACGAAGATCGAAAGACCTGCATTTTTTAGTGACTCAATGGCCCCTGGCTTCTTTGGGTAGGGAAGCCTGACATCTAGCCTTCTCGGATAAGGTTGAATATATTTCGGAGGTCCCTTATGTACATTACACAGTTCAAAGTCGATGGAAGAGTAGCCTGAGTGTCGCCGTCTGGGCAAATTTTCCAAATCCTAAATTTCAACCCACAAAAAAATTCTCAGCAAAACGAGGCAACCTCTTAAAAAAAAAAAAAAAGCAGAGATAATCCTACTTTCTTAGGATTGAAAGATTTACGAAAAATAAATGAATAAAACTGAATAACTGTTAGCCAGCCTATTTACAACCCATCCTGTATAATTAATAATTAATAGATCTATATACAGTGTCATGTGTTACATATTAAAGTCCATTTATTTCTCTACATACTAATAGATCTACATGTACATGTACGTGCTACATGCAGCCGATGATTTTCTTGTAATACATGTGCATAGATAGATGCACAGATAAACTTATAGATATACACAATGCATACTCATATAATGTAATGTATAAGCATAGGTATATCATTATTAAGTGTTCACAAAACATGATGATAGGTGATAGAAAAGGGTAGGTCCAGTTAGTTAAGGGGGGAGGGGCACATCCTGAAATGTGGATTTTGCCCCCCAAAAAATGCGATTTTGAGCTTTTGTTTTCTCTTAAAAGTACTGCCTTTTGTGCAGGTAAAAATGGGATCAAATAGTTGCTAAGTCCATTCTAACGTGTTTGATCAATGGTTATTCAACGATAGACATAGCAGTCAATCAGGATTTGGCTCCACCTGGCTGCTATATGAGGCAGTAGATCATCGCGATTTGATTATATATGGGCAAAGGGTGCAAAAAGCACTTGAATATCACCTCTCTTAGCAATATCACGAGCTCCAGTGCCAGGGTTGGACACTGGATGACCACTATGAGGCAAGAAAAACTGCTGATTATGCAAATTATCAACGTAAGTGTTCTAAAATGACTTTCTCTGTACCATAAATAGCACAATTCTGCTTTATTTCTGCTACTAATAGCTCGACTATATGTCATGGTAAATTCAAAACACTTTTGGTTTGCACTCAAAAATGATATTGGGGCACACAGAGGCCCTCAAGAACCCGAAAGTGGCTCTTATAAAGATGGGGGGTAGGGAGCAGAATTCGATAAAAGATTAGCCCAGAGAGACAAAAAACGGCAACAAGAGACCCAGAAGTCATGAAAAGAGGACTAGTGTGTTAAAAAAAGCGTTCCCGGGCCTGAAAGCCGAACAGAAAACTCTTCATGTCAATGTTTCCCTTAAAAAAACCTTAAACGCGTTTTTCTTAAAACCCGTTTTTTTAACACATTTTTTCTATCTCTTTTTTTTTTTGTTTCGAAACCGATTCAAACCAAATTTGGTATGCATCATTGTCACCACAAAACCTAAAGAGTTACATATGCGCGTTAAATTCGGTTGGTAAGGTTTTGAGAAAATCGGGGTTTTAGTTTGAAAAAATGGCGAAATTTGAATTTTCGATATGTGATATTTTTACAATTTTATAGAACATTTTGTATTGCATGGTACGTTACAAAAATACCTAACTTTTTAGATATGATATTAAACAATATATTCACCAAGTTTTGAAATAGTTGCGTTGAAATTCGGCGGAGGAGATAAATTTTGTAATCCGTCAATTTAGGGACGCCAAAATTCAAGATGGCGGCGCTGCCATGACAACCGTATGAAAAAGTGAACTTTTTTTTTTACTGTTTTCCTCTAATTTGAACATGCTGCATACGATGGAAATGGTTAAAATAACGTAACTTTAATAATAATATAAAAAAAATCACATCCAGGACGCCCTGCTCCCCCCCCCTTAATGACAGACATACGCGCGGTGCAACAGACAGCCCATAGGTCGACTGCGGATGTGCGATGCACTCCTTTCACACTTCATAGCATGTCGACCAGTCGGCCAGTTTGTTTTTCTTAAGCCTTTCAATCCATAGAAAGTTGGAAAATTTCGCCTTTTTTAGAAGTTGCCAAGTTTTGCTGAGACATTTTGTGGGTACAAATTTGGATATTTTAATCGGACAACGGCATTCACCCTACACTTCCATCGATTTTCAACTGCCAAAGGTGCATAACGTTCACACGGGACCTCCGAAATATATTCTCCCCTATCCGAGAAGGCTAGCCGTCGGGCTTCCCTACCCAGAGGAAGTGACCGTTGTGTCACTGAAAAAATGCGGGTTTTCGATCTTCGTGTCCTGTCATCCCCCGATGTAGAACCCATGAGTCGATCTCGGCCTGTTGACTCCATGAGCAGACGCTATACCCATTGAGCCACTGCGTCCCCGACCAGTCGACAGCGAATGCGGGATGCGTTCATAGCGGACAGGTCGACTGCGAATACACGATGCTTTCGTGGTCGACCGGTCGACTCCGAACACACACTGCGTTCGTGATCGATCGGTCACTCCGAACACACGCTGCATTCGTGGTCAACAGGTCGACTCCGAATACACTTCCATTATTATTATTATCATTATTATTATTATTATTATGTTTAGCGTAAATATAAATTCCCGTGCCTTCACAATTTTCTGTGTATCTTCAGTGATGTATTTCTGAGTAAACAAAATTCATTGAAGCCTCAAGGATGTTAATGGGCAGTTTATAACTTGCTTCATTTTTAAACGGGTTTTTTTTTTTTTTTTTAATTTTTTAAAAAATCAATGCGGAATTAAATATTAACTTTAAAAAATCCTCGTTGATTATTTGTGATCTGAATATTACGACATTTATTACTTTAAAACATATCTTAGTGATATATGCGTCTTTTCACAGTGGAGGACAGGAAACTAAAACAAGCAATCAATTTATTACCGATCGAAATAGAACCCGTGTTTCCTTCCTTGATTTTAGTCATAGTGGTAACTCTGTTTTTAAAAAAAATTAATGATAGTGCACAAACACTCGGAGTAATATATTTATTCATCATCTTTCGACTGGTACAGTATTGTCAGCCAGTCTATATGTTTGTCGGTCAGGCTCTTATATATTAGACATAATATACCAAAGTAGAGCTCACTTCATCAAAACGAACACTGCGATGCAAAAAGAGTCAGGGAGGGAATCATAGGCTTCAAGCAGTCAAACTGACACGGGCAAACCTAAAGGTATTTTTGAGGTTCACACAATGCATTTTTGATTTGTGTTTTTCATTATAAAGGGTAGGCTAGAACCAGATCTAGATCTGTAAAAATCAATACGAAACACACAGAGTTGAGAGTAGAATCTTTGATCGGGGATAATATTTAATTTCGTTTCCTTTCATCTTTGTCAGATCTAGATTTATTGTAGACTGTTATGAAAAAGATCCAGGTAACTTGACGAGGGGAATCTAGATCTAGATCTAGATCTGATTCATAGCTGTTTAGATCTAGGGTTGTAGGCCAATCTCGCTCTATCGCCATTGTAGATCTAGTCTAGATCTAGATCTAGATCCAGCTAGATGCGACACTCACAACCTTCGATTGCTGCAAATATTATTGATTTTTTTGTGGTAGGATGGAGACTTTGAGTCTACAAGGCTCTCCTTGAAACCGGTCAAGAAAACTTTCTTCCTCATCGTTCTTCTTTCTCTAGTGCAACAACTGAAAAAAAAAATATAGGAAATGCCCTATTGGTTGAAATAGAAAGAAACATTGGACTTTAAGGTGTTCTGATGTGAATCTGCACTGTGTCTCTCCAAAGCCAAGGCGCAGTCAAAACGAACACCGTGAGAGTCAAATTGATAGGGCCTATGGCTTTACTACTTTGCCGCGAGATACGCAGCCTCGTAATACAGAGATTCGAGGAAAGTTGTGACGTCACATGGTAAAGGCGTAGAGAGCGGCCGGAAAGAACCGCAGAACCGCAAGCCGTCTTATTGTGCAAAATAAGCACGTTACCGGTGATGTTTCTCAAAAATAATACCGCCAACGTGTATTTGGCTGTTAGAAGCCTATTATTTTACAAGACATAGCACAGGCAGTCCGTAGCGTTGCACTACCGCTTTAAACTTAATAGTATCGTTCATAATGTGTTGATTGTATTAAGTTGGTCTCTTTCCAGTGCTGAATTTTTGTACGAAGCAGAACAAGTGTTGTAATTGTTGTTGTTGTTTTGTTTTGTTTTGTTTGATTTTTGTTTTTGTTGTTGTTTTTGTTTGATTGTTTGTTTTTTGTTTTTGTTTTTGGTGTTGGTATTTTTTTTAATACGTCTGTGAGGCTAGGTCGTGTAATCGATGATACAATAAAAATTTACAACCCTCCCTGTGATCGTTGTAATGAAGTGTATTCAATGTGACGGCATGCCTAGCTCGGTCTATTCCTCCTTTGAGTGCCATTGAACGTTTCGCAATAGATTATAACAAGTGGTGTATAAAAAAATTCTGCATGGCGGCAGCAGATATCAGAAGAATGAACACCTGACGCTGTCAGAAATACACGTACTCTCACACACATATATTTAAATACACATAGACACTCGCACGTACATAGACATTAAGAACACAGTCGAGGGAGGCTTACTTCATCACATCAAATTTTCAGGGGAGAGAGTGAACAAGGAGCTGGTCCACCACGCATCTTTGTGTTTGTAGTATTGCCAATATGTTGTATGAAATAAGAGAGAGAGAGAGAGAGAGAGAGAGAGAGGAGGGAGGAAGAGAGCGGGCCCGGACGAGAAAGAGGGTAGGGCAGGAGCAGACATGGGAGCAGAAAGTTATGGCTGTGTAAACCATTAATATGCCCTCAAGAACTCGGAAGTGACTCAAAGATGGGTGGTGGGGAGCAAAATTCGACAAAGGATGTGAGAGAAAAGCCAATAAAAAGCAACAAACGACACATAAGTCATAGAGAGATGGCTAGTATGTGAAAAAGGGCTGTTCTGAGGCTAAAGGCCGAAAATAAAACTCTCCATATCAAGTTTTGCCTGAAAAAAAAAAAAATGTGTCGTGTTTTGTGTCAATACCCATTTTTTTTTTTTCTTTTGTTTCCGATTTTTTTTTTCTTTACTATTGTGGCATCTGCTGTGTTTATTTTCTAAATCGACGGTACCAAAATTTAGTTTGTATCTTTTTCATAAGAAGATCCAAAAGATCTGCGTATGCGCGGCCCGGTCGGGTTGAAGGTTTCAGAGAAAAATGGGTTTTTCAGTATGAAAGAAACGGCAAAACTTCAAATATCCCTACAAAGCATTTTCCGAGATTTCTAGAAAAGGTCCTTTGTTGCATACGAAGAAGAGAAAATATGTAGTTTTTTTAGATATTATGTCAAACAACAAGTTCACTAAAGTTTATTAAATTCCCTTAAATGTGGCGGACAAGATAGATTTTAGAGTTGCCAAATCTAAGATGACAGCAATGCCATGGTAAGTATTGGGAAAAGTCGATTTTTTTCCCCACCGTTTTTCTACTAATTTTTTTAGGCTGAAGTCCATGGAAAAGTCAAAATAATATGTCTTTACAAACAATAACGATAATTATTAAACTTAAAAATATAGCAATTTTTTCATACATGTAGTTCGGAGGGGGGGGGGGGGGGGGGGGGGGGGGG
>JBCAUA010270797.1:0-19990 GCA_038406235.1 Peronia verruculata | reverse complement strand
GCAGAACCCGCGTTTCGATCCCGGCACTGTTTTCTCCATGAGCAGACGCCATACCCATTGAGCCACTGCGTCCCCCATAATCAGATGTAGCATTACTGCCCAGCACTTAAACACCATATGATGTTTACATAACGGTATCCATGTTGAAAACATGATATTGCTATGCCACCCCGTGGATAATCGCACGAGGGACTCAAGTGTTTACAAACCGACCAAAGGAGCAAAACAGCTGACCACTCCGAAGGCTAAACTTACACCTCCTTATCCCTAAAGCCAATCACAATTGCTGTCCCAAGTGTTGTCAAACAAAGAAATGGTTACGGGTTTAGTCAACAACGTGGCCTGATAATGCAGTCATACGTCAACCATCACTTCCACTCCTGTGTCTACCTGTTCCCTCCACCTCCACCCCCTTTTTACTGAACATCTAGCACTGTGCGTTTCTCTCAAGTGGACAGTATGATATGGAATTACCCCATAAGTACTCCGGTATCTTGGTCCGACACCTGGCTCTTAGACGGATTATTATTTTTTTTAATTTGGGAGCGCCCAGAGCGGGTTCTTAGAGGGGCAAATTATAGAGGAAAAATTCCGTTTCGCAGCAGAGGCGGGTTCTTAAGCGGACCGGATTCTTAGGCAGAGGGTTCTCAGGCGGAGACCACTGTATCATTATTATTATTATTTTTTAAAATATTTATTTCAGGACTGAGTTTCCGTGTAAAAGCTATAAAAATTGGGTACTTGATAACGTCAGAGTATGATTTATAAGTAGGATATCCAGCAATTTTTATTATTATTATTATTATTATTATTAATATTATTCGAATCAAACTTTCCCGGTCCATCTATTAATCCCCTCTTATTCTTTCTTCTTGTAGCACATTTATTATTATTATTTTTTTCTGCCTACTTCCCTTATCACCTTTCTCAATCATACTTTTTGTGTCCAGTCTTTTAAGATCTACTATCGCTCCTCTCTTCCCTACTCTTTGTTTCTCTCTTTTTCTCTCTCTCTCGCATCGCCCCCCCCCCCCTTCTATATTAACACTGATTACATTTCTATTCTTTTCTTTTTCGAGTTGGAAGCTTACGTACTTTTTCCGTTAAAATCACTGAATCCGATAATATTTTGTTTCTTCCTGAACTGGAACCAATGGTGCCGTTGATACATCCCCCCCGCCCTCGAACAACGACAACAACAATAACAACAACAACGACAACAATAAAAATAATATTGATAATATAATACAGGGTTATTTAAAAAGAAAAAAAAAAGTTTTCTTAACTCATTGCTTCAGTCCGCATCGTCATGGGATGAATGCGTGACCGAAAGAGGAGTTTTCGAAGTTTTGAAGAGTAGCCATAGAGGTATTGTAGTTAGGTCGGTGTTCAGGCACCATTAAGTTTTTTTTTTTTTTTTGCCCTGGGAATGGCTAGTCTTCAGCAAAAGGCGTTCTGCGTTCTTGGGTTTGCAGGAACAAATTCAGTTGTCGCGGTGCACTGTGCTGTTTGTTTGTTTGTCTGTGTTGGATTTTAACGACACATCAGCACGGTTACGGCTATGCTATGTCAAATACGGTGAGATACGTTTATATGTCGAGAAGACTTCAGGAAAGAAAGCGTGACAGAAGACATGAGCAAGGAGAGAGAGAGAGAGAGAGATGAGAGAGAGAGAGAGAAATGTCTCTCATGGAATGTCGAGGATGGCACTCCATGGGAGGCACCCTACCGATGGCGGGCTTACACTGCCTGCAGGTGGAAGCAGAGAACCTACTTATAAAGCCCGGGGACCGGCGGGGGGAGTGCAGTGTGCTTTGCGAAGGCGACTCGACAAGAATTCGCCCTCTCCAAAGAACATTCGACGATCGTTTTAACAGCTTTAAAGAGAGTGGGTGCCATCTGTAAAGGATAAAGTCCAGGACCACCACGAAGTATCGGAGAGTCACAGCGATTAACTTTGTGGGATCACGATAATATGCTGATAAGCGGCTGGGAGGAATTCTTTTATCGCAGCGATGTTACCCGTGCTGCAGGTGGTGGCCACACTAATTCAGTGTAAGACAGTACATTAATGAAAGTTGATCTTAAGTAGAATACTTCTGACTTGGCTGAACTTTTCTATGGCTTTCCTTATTAAAATACTGCGTTGTGAAAATCGGTTAATTCTCTTAGACTACCGTAACCTGTACAATAAAATATCATTCTTTTGTCTCGCAGTCAGTCAGAATGAGTCGTAGGTCGTTCAGCTCCAGCAGAGAAATCGGGAATTGAATGTAATGAAGGAGATCTGATATGGATGTCTTTTTATTGCAGAGATTGAAAGAGCATATATTTGTAAATAAGAAAATATTGCTCTTCGTCTTACTAAGTCTTAAGGCAGATTATAATTATTTCCGCATATTGTGAGGCAATATACAGATTCATGTGCTATACTGTCCATTTTCACCCCCCCCCCCCCTTTTTTTTTCTCCTGGTTTGGCTAGTGCTGAGGGGTCGCCCTCTGTTTCCATCTCGCATCTCTGGTTAGAATGAAATTAGTTCAACATTATCTATCTATTTATTTATTTTTGTACATGAAAATTTGTGAATTAAAGCTTTGTGTAATAGCTCGGTTTTGTGCGTTTGTCCTGTAATTGGCGTTCTGGAATCAAAATAACAAACTTAGGTTTTCACTATTTTTAAACACTTTGACCTTTTCTGATATGACATTGAGAAAAATTGCGGCTTGGGCCAGAGGCATCAGCTCTATACCGCCTTCAAAATGGTCCACTAGGAGATTGTAGAGAAATTGTGAAAATTCAAATGCGACTTTCTCAAATGTACTTTTGTTGTTATTGTTCTTCTTCTTGTTTTTGCTGTTTTTTTTTTTCCACAACTTTTCTCCTTATTTTTAAGGTGTCAGTTGGGGATGTATTTATTTTTGTTTTGTTGTTTAAACCAGTTGACTTCAAGTTTTGAATTTATATTCCCCAAAGCATGTGTTTTCTCTTTTACTGTGTACTCCTTTTTCCGAATTTCATCCATGTTCTTGAAGGATAATTGGATATTTGGTTGAAAATTGGGAAACACATACATCATTTAACATAAACATATTTCAGAAATGTATGGCAGACAATGTGTGACAAATAAAAAATATATATATATTATCTTTGATATCAAACTATATTATTCAAAAATATGTGCAAAACTGTAAGCGATTACATTCAATACTCTAGGAGTCTTAGGCTTTTGAAAATAGCTAGTTATCTCCACACAGAATCTAGTATGGCGGCGTTGTCATGGTAACCAGACATAAAACAACAACAACAACAATTCACATTTTTTTTTTTTTTCTAATTTGAGCGAGCATGGTGAATCCGAATTTTAAGCTTTATCAAGTCCCTTCTTCAAGCATTAAAAACCCGCACCACCCTACCCCTCGCCAAGCCTTCTCCTCCACCCCCCACCTCCCCCATCCTTTTCCCTTATCAACGTAGTACACTTACAGACAACGTAGTGAAAAATTACATTAAGAAGAGAGTAACTCTTTTAGCAAATGTGAACAAGAGAGAAGAGAGTCAAAGAAAGATTTTGCTGCAAAATACGGCATTCTTTCACAACGCCTTCTCCTTTGCCTGAATGAAACTGTTGTCTCGTCTCTTATACTATTGTCGACTCTCCCTTATGTCGACGTCATTTGAATGGTTCCTATGATATCGATCTATAAGATCATTGCACTGTATATGTTGTTTTTTCAAAAAACTGCAAAGTGGAATAAAATTCTTCTGCCAGACAAGACCACTACAGTAATGCCTAAATTCTACGAAACAGATCTTAATGGACATATTTTTTCAAGGCACCACACATCTAACTTCCTATAATATATGACTCTAAATATTGAATGGTGACACTTGCACAGAGTAATCATTTATACGATCTAAGTGATTTAGACTAAATTAGTAAGATTAGTAAGCTACATACAAGATATCTAGTTCAATTTCTTTCTGTTGGTGGATGAACATTTTAAAAGCAGACTTATAGGCTACTGAACAATGAGGACGTACCTGTAGGTTATGCAAGCTGATATATTTAACTTAAATGACACTCAAGTGGCATGATTGATATCCATATACAAAAGTGGAAATGCTGTCCACCTCAGAACTAATAATTAATTAGTAATACTTAGACCATAATCAATCATTCAATACAGTCCACATGACATATTATCACTCCATTCATGCTCAGTGGAAAATCTTGACTTTGATACAAAACAGAACAGCCTATATTAAAAGCACCTTTTGAAATCTGTGATCACATACATAGATCAATGATTATGTATAGTCATTCCATGCACGCTCAGGGTAAACCCTAACTTTGACACAAAAGATAACCACATGTACATGTCTCTAAAGCACCTTTCTGAAATCTGAGACAGGATTTGCAACCATCTTGGGTCTTAATACAAAAGAGGGACCCGAAAATATATATATAATGTAGTTATAAGAATTTTCTTCAAATCTGTGACTCATTTATTTCGAATATGGCCCCCTCTCTATGTCACAGAGCTAACTATCGTAAGCACCTTTTTGAAATATAAAACATTGTCTTTGTCTCTTCATCTCCACAAAAGGGCATTTACCCATTTAATTGTTCAGAAAACAATATGACCCTATCCAATGACACGTAGAGTGTTGATATAACCATATGCTCTGGGACTGGTAACCAGATTCACTGAGATTAAACAGCAAATATGGCAAATAACAGTGAAGCTGCAGCCAGGCTCTAACACCATTATGAAACACTCATAATACTGATATTTTTGCTACCTCTGGTGAATGGAAAAATGCCACTTGAGTAACTGTCATACTAACAGAACTGTCATCAGGATGAAAGATGCACAGGATCTTTCCACAAAAATTAGATTATCCAGATCAAAATCAATACTGTCAACCAAATTTTAAGGTATCAACATTAAAACACAACACACTTAATAAAATTAAAGTAAAACAGTAATAAATGACCGAAATAAAAACTGTAAAAGAGCCAACAAATGGGGCCAAAGCTATGACACATGTGAATATAAAACTGACTCTGCACTCTTTATCTGAGTTGAAATTATCCTCCATTGCTCTCAATTACCATAATATAACAGCCAAGCATAGTTCACGTCTCTGTGAATTGTACAGGAATGTTCACTTCTTTGGGAGCCGGAAGTGCCTTCTTCTGAGCCTTCATGGACAACACACCATTGGAATTCATTGTCGAGGTAAGTGATGCTGCATCAACATCCTGCAATTAAAATGAAAAGAAATATAATAAATCTGACTGCATATTTCTTATAATGAAAAGTATTAGATGTTTGTACCATATAAATTTGACAAAGATCCACACTCACAATTGTATTTCAATACACAGCAACTTGGTAAAGCCTTAGGAAGAAAAAAACACCTGTTAGTTTTAGAAGTGAGAACATTATTTTATAAGTCTTTGTACTCTGTGCAAATATACATAAAATATGTAGGCCTACATGTATCTGTCTTAAGTTTTCAAAGATTTCTTAATGCTTAGTCACTGAAAACATTGCTCATCCAGATCTCTAATAAGCTATGCCGAACATTTGTGGGGTTGTCATGGCCCAAAGTCTTGGTGATAAGGGGAAACAAAATACATGTACATATAAACTGAACTTAAGGGGAACTAAACAAACAAATAAAAGCCCAGATGTCATCATTTAACATTATCATTAAATGAAGATTCTGAGTAAAAACAAATGGTAACTACACCATAATGAGACATAGCACTACTGACCTGAGGAAGCTTATAAATGCGTTTGATTTCTCTGGAAACATAGCCATGGTTGTCCTGCTTTTCTTCATGTTTAGCATGGATGGTGATCTTATGATGATCTGAGGTAATCTGTACTTCTTCTGGTTTGTAGTGTTGAAGGTCTAGTCTGATACGAAACTCTTTATCTGTATTTTGAACCTGAAATGGAAGAGTAAAAATTTTTGCTAATAGATCAGATTTGGAAATACTATTATCAACATGGTGCGGCAAATCATAAATATGGATGTCTTATCCCTATAGAGTTCCACATTTTCTATGTCTTGCAGCCAGTCAATTTGAAGAGAGAAATCAGGAGTTAGAATACGATGAGGATAGTCTGATACAGATGCTTTGATATTGCAAAATGTGAAGAACATTGAACATTCTTAGCAGCATAAGAAAACAGTGATCTTATAGGCTGATTATAATTATCAGGGTGTTGTGAGATGTAGATTTTTCAGTTAAACTTCAATTTTGCCACCCATTTTTCTTTCCCTCTTGACCCCATGCTGAGGGTCACACGCCATTTATGGCTACAATCAGGCTCAAAAACGCTCGCACTGGGTGTGACACGCCTTGAGTCCAGATTAATTCAGATTTACATATGTCTAGATTGAGTGAAAATGATACATACTAGGACAATAAATTATTGATGGTAATCTAACATTGATTCCTCATTCCTATTTCAGGGGGCCAAGACTTATTTCTAGATAAAGAATCTACTTCCTCTGACCAATTATCCAGATTCAGACCTCAGATTCGCCCAGCCGCCCACTGAGACCCACTGTTCCATCGCGAAATTGCAAAGGCAGTCTGAAATTCCAAGGGTCCCACGTCTCGTCACGGAAGAGTCCCCGGTCATCAATCAGGCGTGGCGAAATAGCGAAATCCATGATAAATTTCAGCAGTTATATGCTTCTGGAAGGTCTATATGTGCCGTCATCCACTGGTGTTTGTTTCCGTGATGTGATGGGCACGTCACGTTCTCTTTATGCCTTGCAAACCTCCCGCAGGTCGATAATTCGGCGGTGTGCATACTGGGCTGTGGCAACAGACGTCTTTTATAGCGGCCGTTCCTCAGGCTAGAACAAGCGTACAAGGCGATGACCTGAAAACGAGGTCAAAGAAGGTTAGTGACCATCATTTAGGTCGCTGACCTGGTCAAAATAACGGCGACAGCTCTACTTTTCCGTAATTCGCTAATTGATATATAGGCGTTACATATGCATACAGCATGGTTTGTAATTCGGAAAATTGATACAATAATAGCTGGGATTACTCGCCAAACAAACACGGCTTCGTAAACTTTCTTTTGTTATCTTTATTTCCATACATAGGTATCATAGACCTACTATTAATAGATATGTCTACCAGACCCCGCGCGTAATTCTACGATCAACGGGACGCCATGGAATCCGGAAAGAAGTGCGTAGGTCATAGCAAAAGACACTAGGCCTAAAGAGGACGCGGTGGGTTAAAAAAAACAAAAAAATAACTCCACCTTATGAGTTGACTGACATCATAAATTTAAAGCATTTTAGATATTTTTCTCAAAATCACATGACCTAGTGAACATCGCTCACATGTGGCTTTGTTTACTTACTCTGCGCATGGCAGACAAATCTGGACGAATGATGAGCTCTCAAACTTGTCACATCATAGAAACAAAGCCATATGTGAGCGATGTTTCCTAGGTCATGTGATTTTGAAAAAAAAAAAACCTAATTGAACCAAGATGCCCTCCGAATAAGAACAGACGTAGCAGTGTTTGTGACTGAATTACGGGGGGAAGGGGGCGGGAATGATGGTTATAATTGATACGAAAAGAGGACTAGGGGAAGCCTTACAATCAAACTTACCACACATTATTTCTTATGCTTTTCAGTGAATCAGTCGAAAGAATCAAGGCAAGGCCGTAAGAAAAGAAAAGATGGATAATTTTAAACAAAAGAGTTAAAGAAGAAATAGAAGAAAGTCAAATTGTTACAGACGTAAATGCGTGAGAAGAAAGTAAATTAGGTGCTCTGTAAAAAATGTATACAAAGGGAAAAAATACGACCAAGATAGAGTTCAACATAAACAATGAAAATCATATTATTTTTCTGTTGATATTGGATGTCGCATACGTAAATGGTATATTATCTTAGACACGATAAAACATGCAAGGTGGTAGCGAAGAACTTTAGATCGTCAGAATAGCGTATGTTATTATTTGGATAGCTGCTTTCATTTCATTTCCAGTCTGTGGTAAGTTCTCCAGGTGAAAGTTTCCTTTCACAGGTCATTCTTCAAGTTTTTTTTCTTCTTTTTTTCAGTCTCTCCTTGTCACTTTTTTCCTCATTTGTTATTGTCTTCTCACGAGACCGTAAGTTCACCCAGTACTGTCGAGAAATAAGGCATAAAACGATCAAGAAGGATGAAGAAAAAAAAAAAAAGTTTATTCTGGTCTTTTCTTTTTCACACTGAATTGAAAGCAGTTTGGAGATGGTAAGCTGAGTTTGTTGTTGTTCTTTTTGTTTTGTTTTGTTTGTTCGTTTTTTTTTTTTTTCCAACCCATCCTTTTTTTTTTTTTTTTTCAACAAAGCACCCTCCCCCCCCCCTCCTCCTTTTTTTCCCAACTGGGTAGGCCTACACCTGTTTTTCGGACAGTTTCTGGGCTGGATAATATGTGAAATAAGGCTGAGATTCCCCCCCCCCCCTCCGCAGGAGGCTGAAAGGTTAAAAAAAAAAAAAATGTAACGTGCATGAAACATTCTTGGCACAGAATCCCTTCTAAATCGTTGCACTTCAGTCCTTGGTAAAAATATGTATCTAGAAAGTAAGCATTGCGCACATTGTAAGCATATGTGAGTTTAAACTGCAAAGAATCAATACTGATAAACTAGATGAGACATCTTGCTACACAGCAAAATCTCGTGCACTTGTCAACTGAATTGGCAAAGCTTTAAATGCGAACTACTTTTGTTGTTCATTATTCCGCTGCTCGCTTTTGTGGCTATCCGCACATTTCTCTTATCATCGCTAACAGCCAGTAAGCTTGCAATAAAATAAGAATCAATATGCCCTAATTCATTTAGACATGAATTACAGATCGTCTCGGGTTAACTCCAAAATCTAAGATGAAGAAAGTGTTCATTTGCACTGTCGCAATCTGAATATCTCAGGACTAGATTGGGTTATAATAATATCACGTGGGCTATGATCATTGGAATGAACACTGGGCTTCTTCGTTTTAAAATGTTCCATGTTTTCTTTTCTTCCTTCTCACTTTCTTGCCTTCATTCCTTTGATTGATTAAAAGTTTACTTATTAACTCTCGGTATAATGTGTTGTAAATTTCAGCAGGCATTCCGTTAGTTCCCTTTTCTCTATATCAACTGTTCCTATTTATCTGGTATAGTTATTATTTAGTTTCCTCCGTATTTAAATTATTATCACTAATCATTACCATTATAATCTGGAGGGCATCTGGGTTCAATAGCCTTTAAATTTATTGTCTGTCACTCACAGCTAAGAGCTTAGAGCTTTCTTTGTTATGAGCTGTTGATTAAAAAGGTCCTTAACCTCTGTTGAGTAGTGTATTTTCACTTTAGCGAACGTATTCTACTGATCAACAACATTGCACAGTTCATTAGGTTCTAGCCTATAAATCATGCATTTGTAAAATCCTATGGTATTTACGACCAAATTTCCAACCTTCTTGGGCCGAACGCCAATGATATTTTGAACGAGACGCGCCTCAGGTTAAATAAGGTCACGATTATTTAGGCCTAGGCTAGGTTCTTGCAGCTGTGCATTGTCCTAAGGTCAGGGTCAAGAGTGCCTCGCGGTGAGTATGCCAGATTAGCACGCCGATAGATGAACGAACTTACACCATCAGGCTCCATCACTCATATTATTGCAACATAAACAAACCCATCAGTATGAAAAAAAATTAATCAATAAATAAAGAAATACTTAGAGAGGTAAATAAGTCCATAGATACAATAGAAGAATTATTTTTTTTAAAGAACAATATCCTTCCCCTCAAAAATGTTTTACCAATCCATATTATACAAAGGACAATGGCATGCACAGATAAACGAATTGTAGGCACCGTTGCTTGAATGTTTTCTTTTATCAGAGATTTTTTTTTTTTTTTTGGCATCTCATTATTGCACTGTCCGTTCTCTTTAGGCTATGTCCGTTCTCTTTAGGCTATGGTGTGAGCAAAGTATGTCTAAAGTTTAAATAAGATTTAAAAAAAAAATAATAATAATAAAATTTGCTGTTGACACTATGGAAATTGATAGGGTCCTAAACAAATAAAGGCAATCATACCCAAATAAATAAACATTTTTTTTTAGTTTATTTTTACTAGTATTATTTCAAAACTGACTCCTTACCCAAGTAAATCCAACAGTAACAGTTTTCACCTACTGAGAGACTAAAATTTGGCATAGAGTTCGCCGTCTGCTAGAAACGCTCTTCTTATCTGCAGACAGTGCATAGATCAAGCGGCGCAGTTGACAGATAACTGTGCACACACGCACAAAGAGGCTCACATTTTACACCAATCTACCTTTATAGATTTTCTACATTGCAGGAGAAAAGAAAACTAACAATGTTTCCAATCTCACCTCGTTACTGCCCTTATGATGACGACTTCGGAGTACTCCGTCTGGCTGATGAGCTTATGGAACCCCGCTATTCTCTGTTGATGCGTCCTGCTGGTGATGGTGGTAGGCCCACACAGTCGAGGTCTCTGGTCGGTGCTGGGAGGCCTGGTGAATCTGAGGTAGTAACTAGATCTAGATCTAGATGTAAAACTCTAGATCTAGATTCTAGATCATTCTTTTAGTCCCAGGCAAGGCGCCTCTGCTAGTTTTGATTATCTAAAATTTTTGGATAGATCTGACACAACATTCAGAGGGATTAAATATGTTATCTGGTTAGGCTATCTTAGAAGGGACAAGCTTAAAGTCATGTGTCAGGACTTTGAACATCACTGCCTTCAAACACGACACTACGATTCTCATATCCATCTGTGAGTTTCTTGGCAACAGGCTGATAAGATGGGTAACTGACGCAACATGGGACAAAATGAAAAATGAGGGGGGCCTAAGATAGTGGGCCAAGAGATGATCTGGTTACAAATGGGCAGATGCATGTGAATTGAGCATTTATATGCAGTGCTGCGAAGTCCGCCCCTCTATTTTTAGCTACTCTGCCTAAATCTCGCGAAATCCCGTTCCTGTGTTCAAATGAGATATTAATCATTCTCGCGAGATCGGGAAAACCGGAGGCGCGGACTTCGCAGCACTGGAGATAGATCTAGAATCTAGATTAGCTTGTGGGTGGGAGAGGCAGGATGTAACACTTAACACGAACTGGCTTTTTTAGAACTATTGTTGCTCTCTTCACTATTTTTCAAAGTCTCAGCTTGCTTTCCAAATGCTCAAACATGAGGCATAGGAGACTGTGGCTGACTAGATCTATATGTCACAGGGGTTTTGTTTTTGACCTGAAATTCTTTATTCAGTCTTTACTTTGCTCCTGTCTTCAGACTATTGAGACCATTTAAGCTGCCTTCTTCTCTGCTGCTTTTTGTCCTTATCTTTCCTCTTTTCTCCTCGCACATGCGAGCTCTATGGTCATTTGTTTTCATTTTCTCTGATTTAGGCCTCCTGAAAGAGCCAAAGAAAATATATTAATAGTATAACCATTAGGTAGCTTATATTAAAAGATATTGTATTATTATGTATTATAATTATAAACAACCTAGAGATCTGAATATAGTCACTCTTCAAAAATTAATACAGTGGTCTCCACCAAAGAACCCTCCGCCTAAGAGCCTGGTCTGCCTAAGAAACCGCCTCTGCTGCAAAACGGAATTTTCCCTCTATAATTTACCCCTCTAAGAACCTGCTCTGAGCACTCCCAAATAAAAAAAAATCCGCCTAAGTCCAAGAGCCCGGTGTCGGACTAAGATACCTGAATACTTTTGGTATAATTCCTGAATATTTGGCATAATTCCACTTCATACTGTCCAGTGGAGAGAAACGCGCAGTGCTAGATGTGTAAGAAAAATTTTGACGGAGATGGAGGGAACAGGTAGACAGAGGAGTGGAAGTGATGGTTGATGTATGACTGCGTAATCAGGCCACGTTGTTGACTAACCCGTATCCATTTCTGTGTTTGACAACACTTGGGACAGTATTTGTGATTGGCTTTGTGGATAAAGAGGTGTAAGTTTAGCCTTCTGACTGGTCAGATGTTGCCCATTCGATCGGTCTGTAAACACTTGAATCACTTGTGGGGTTATCCGCTGGGTGGCATAGCCGCATGTTTTCAATGGCACCGTTATGTGAGAACTCATTCGGCGTTTAAGCGTTGGGCAGTATTGATCTTGTAACTATACGCTAAAAAGGTTAGGAATTGCAACATCTATATGCAGTGCTGCGAAGTCCGCGCCTCTATTTTTAGCTACTCTGCCTAAATCTTGCGAAATCCTGTTCCTGTATTCAAATGAGGTATTAATCATTCTCGCGAGATTTGCCTAGAATCGGGAAAAACAGAGGCGCGGACTTCGCAGCAGTGGGGATAATTATAACACACACACACAGGGAAGAAGGCTGTACTTATTTGCCAAGATAAATCTTTAACTAATGGTAACGATCAAATAATTATAATAGTGAAAACAGTCTGTGGTCAGATGGGTTGCGTAACTTTTCAGTTTGTCTAAGAATCCAGCAGCTTAAGTGCCCGCTTTTTTTGTCTCCTGACCACTGGGTTCCTAGGTGGAGACTACTGTATATCTCATAGAGTGATACAGTTCCAACTTCAAAAACTGATTTCTTTAATGCAAAATAATTACTGTTGTTAACATGAGAATTTTCAGAAATGGACTATCATTACATTATGATGATTATGTCATCTGAATTCATTGTGACAAACACAATAAACAGCATAGATGATAAATAAAATGATATAATAATTGAGCATTTTAAACAATATTAGTCAGATAAAACTTACCACAGAGTCCACAAAATGGTTTGTTTTTGAGTCTGTTATGTCAGTTACCAAATAAATCTGTTGCGTCAGTTACCATGCAAAGTCTTTGAAAGAGAAATTCAAATCAAATGCTTGGTATTGTGCCATTATGAATTACTCAGCTGCTAAGAACTCAAGGTATATCATCTTCCATGGATATTTTTATAGAAGCTAGAAAACTTTTTTATAATTTTTTTGGTGACTGACACAACAAAGTTGCCCCCCACTAATATGAAGCGGCTCACAAACCATAATTTATAACTCTGTGGAATCAAATGTACACTATAACATAAAGAAGAAGATTCATTTGATGAAAAAAAAAGTAAACTAACTTGATTTCGATTTTTTAATCTTTTAGGCTATCTACTTCATTTATCAAATGCAAACTCCGGATGATACCATCAGAATAGCTCAACCAAGGACCTGCCAAGTGGGTCTACATTTTCCGGCACTGGAGAACTTTTTTTTTTCGATGGGTACTTGGTACTATTGTTAGCAATGTAGTGGTTAGAACTGCATATCATAAATATGATATAAATGTATAATTTAGTTTACTGTTTAGTCTACATGATGTCTTTTTATGTTTTACTCCAGATTCATAACACGGATAAAGAATTCCGCATTCGCTTGGATTTGCACCACTACAAACCAGAGGAAGTGAAGATAACCTCAGATAATCACAGGATCAGCATCAACGCTAAGCATGAGGAAAAGCAAGACAATCATGGCTATGTTTCAAGAGAGATCACCCGTATTTATAAGTTACCAGATGTAAGTGCTAATAACATAGCAGGCAGAAATTTATGTAGAATTGATCAATTTAATTTTCCATGATGGCATCAGACAGAATCCAAGTTATCTGGTAAAATATTTTGTATGAATGCCTTTTCATGGGTTTCTCTGGAGCAATTTGATGTAGCTATCTTGGAACCCTTCTTACCAACACTGTCACTGAGCATTAGTGCCACCGAAGTATATATTTATATCATACTATAATGCCATGTGTCTTTTGTTATCTTTTATACTCATTAATTACAATAACTGGGCTTAGAAATTTTTTACAAGAAGAACCAAATCTTCATTTCTCGAACCACATATCAAGATCATTTTATTGTGATGCCATGTATATCTGCACTGCATTGGTGTACAGTTTTCATTTGGTTAGTTTTGTAGAGCTAACATGGATGTAATTTTATTTCAAGTGGCTCCAAAGTATATTATTATGCGTGTGTTTCTTACCTTATTCACAGGATGTTGATGCAAAGTCTACAACATCGACTATGAATTCTCAAGGGGTGCTCAGCATTAAGGTTGCAAAGAAGGCCATTGAACCTCCAAAAGAGATTCCCATCCCAGTGGATTTCAAGTAAATGATCAGTAGCTTGGTTCAGCAAAAATTTACTTGGCTTTGCTTGAATGTTGATTAATTGATTAATAAATACCTGGGGGTTTTTGATTTCATGTAACAGAGACTATTATAAAAATGAGTGTCTGACATAGTCCCACAAAGTGCAGATAAATGATTTGAATGTGAACTCTTGTATTTCTTTGTGCCTTTTCTTCCGGATGATCAATTGTTCATTCCAGAAAGATTCTAATGTTGTATTCGTTTGCCATTCCGAGAATCGTACCTTTACAAGGTGACAAATAAATAATGTGATTGCTGCTTAGTATTTTCTATGGGACCACCATTGTTCATGATATAATTTCAGTGAAACATTTAAAAAAAAAAAAATGTCCAAGAAATGGCCTTCATGTTTTTTTGCTGTGTAATGTATAAGTTTTTAGACAACAGAGATTAAATCCCATAATATCTATGTAGACAGCAGCATCATCCAATACATAATTATTGGATGCTGGTGACTTGAAGCATACAATTTGCTCAACCATATAATACTAGCCTATCACTTATCGTATTTTTTTGCACAATACTTCACAAATATTTATCCTCAATAATCACTTTTTTTAAATTTGAAATTATATATTATAAAATTAGTGTTTTTCACATGCAAAGGAAGACACATATACACAGTTCATGACAGAGTGAGTGCAAAGGTGGCTATATCAAAAACATGTTCACGTTTTTTTTTTTCTGTCTGTCTATGAAAATTCGTTAATTTTCATCATTAAAAAAAAATAAAATAATAAAATAAAATTTTAAAATTTAACAATTAGCCTAGCACATGAGCAGTTGAACGGCCATAAGTCATAACATTTTCATTGTTAGTGAGCTTAATTTGATCTGAGGATCAGTCTGTTTGACTTGACAATGAGAAAACAGATAATGATGGTTGATATATGTCATTTATTTTTGTTTGAAGTTTTCAGGATTTTATAAAAGACAGAATATCTGGTATTATTATTGATCATGGAATTCATAATGAGAAAAGATAATTTGGACTGATGCCCTGCTCGCATTGAACTATATTTGATTGATTGAAACCATATAGATTATAATAGATATGTTTTCTAGATGGTTTGAAATGGTCATGGAAATTATTCTGGCTGTTGTCTGATTGGAAATCTTGGCCATGGAATGGCCTTATGGAAGACAGTAGTACTTGTCTAAGGTGGAATATTCTATCGGATGGATGCAAAGATGCATCCCGCAGTATATTAGAATTTGGCTGAATTGGTCTATATGAGGTTTTACAGTTATAATCCACATTATATCGACATCACTTCTGTCGGCATTCTTCTACCACATACAACATCACTTCTATGGGCATCTTTCTGTTATCTACTTTTTTTGGTCCCGATTGTTCTCTACTTTATTGCTAGTAAATAAAATCCCCCTATATTGATACTACTTTGCCATCATTCCTTTTTATAGTGACAGGTCTGGTATTTTTTTGTCCTATATTCTTAACACACACAGCACAAAGTTGCCAAAGTGGCTGACAGAAGTTTGCCATAAAGTAGACAAGAGTATTACTTGTCTTTTGTGCCTTTCACTTGTCTACGCAGGCCAATGCCACATTGTTGTGTGGCGGCAGGCTTTGTTATAGACAGCATCTTGACTAATTACTTGGTCTCAGTTACTGGTGCAAACTAAAATAGGTTTGGTAGACACACAAGATGCTGGGCAGTGAACATGCACATGGACTTTGCATTTGCAGGAATGTATGTCATGGTGCTGGAGTCTTCAGTCAAAGCCACACAATACTTATACTGTATTCAATCTCATACCATTAATATAGTACACTGATATATGAGCTTGGGAAAATGGAGACAAAGAAGAGAAAGACTGACCCTAATCAATTTCCACCAAATCCTTTCTAACTTCTAAAATATACAGGTCGAGCTGGACAAACAAAATTCTAAGATACACATAGATCTAACTACATATTTTTGTATCACTGTCAAATTTCCCTTGCCTATGTAGTAGTTCTTTTCTCTATATACCACCTTTTTCTTACACCAGCGTAATTTTAGTGGTCTCTGAGATGGCAATGTAACCAGATTGCACTGTATAACTATATCTCATCTGAATAATGCTTTTGTTTTAATTTGATGGGGCTGACTTACTCTTATCTCTGAGATGCCATCCATAGATGGCTGAATAATGTAAATGAAAAATTACTGTAACTTACATTATTTCCATTTGAATTAGTTTCAGTTTTTGTTTTCTTTTCATTTTCATCAAAGTTGTTATTAGTATAATTATCAGTACCTGTATTTTCAATCTATTAGTTATAGTTCTAGAGTTAGATCCACTGCTTTGTAGTTTAACTTAGAGAGTTTCAAGTTTCAATAAAGCACTTGTTGTAACCAGTTAATGTAGTTTCTTTATTTGTACTCATGTCTAGCATTTGTCTCTTCTCTCTTCGCTAACAGTGTTGGTGCTTCCACTTGCTTTACTGTTACTGTTATGAAAAGAATTTCTTATCATTTCTATATTACTCATAAACATTGACATAAACAATCATAAAATGGTCATGTCTCTATCTGTGTGAGTTAGTATCACTCTCACTTGTCTTAGATCCAAATTGGATTGGTGAAATTTTCAAATTCAACTTCAGGTCTCGTCTAAACACTAAATATTGTACAGCCCATCAGAGCCATGAAGAGGATTAATAGAAAACAGCTGAAATAATTGCCCAGCATCTTAAGATTGGAGTCACGATGAACTGAAAGCCTTATCTCTGGTTTTCAAGCTTGGGGGATAGCTGTTTATAATAAATGTATCTGCCCTTTAAAATATCTTTTAAAATAAAATTGGTACATGGAGTGAAAACTTGTTTATACTATCCAACTTGCTGTGCAGACACCTTTTACAGCATATTTTCACTGCTTCCGCCAAAGTGTGACTCTGATTTCTCACATCTGTTAGTATTAAGAAGCAACAGATTTTCCAGTTCTCTTGACATAGTTGCAACTAGGAAAGTGAACACATCAGAAAAATTATATGTTTCAAGATAGTTTGGAAGCCAGTTATTTTACTTTCTTGTTAAATTTGAAGAAATCAGACTTTGACTTAGAGAGGCAGAGACATTCAGGGATGATACAGATTCACCCCCTTCAATGAGCGGCTTGAGTTACATTTTTTGTCTGTGATGAAGAAACAACAGCAGACGCTACAGCACTTTGAATGACTAAACATATACCGTAATACTTAAGAACACTAAACAGACACTCAAGTATACATACATGCTCATATACTCGGTAGTATCAGACTCACAGATACTGACATATATATATTTATATATATTTAGACAGGGACATATACTCGCAGACATGCATACCGACGTCCCTGATGTCATCAAGTGACATTGAACTGTTATAGCACACATTTTGTTGTTTCTTTACATTGAAACTAACACCAAAAAGATATGTCAGAACTTTTGAAATATTATTGATGAGATGAAATTAATTTCATCCCTGGCCACTTCAAACAAGGCTATCAAACTCCCCTACCAAGGCTTTGCGACCCCCTTGGGAGTCTCGATCCACGGTTGGGAACCTTTGCTTTAGACAGTTTTACTCAGCTTCTTTCTTATGATCCATTGAAACAAAGTTCAAATTCATACAGAGAATCACAGTTTGAGTTTCAACATAATCTTAATTTGATACACATAAGAATCCTGTCTGTTATGGATATAAAAGAGAATACAGGCAAACTGAGAACAGCATAATTAAATTCATAATGTACTAAGGAGCAGGATAGGAACATTTTCTTTCAGAGTAGTAATAATAAATATGCAGGGTGGGAAGAAATTAAGAGAACCATTGTCAATTTGCTACTTTGAACGTCCTTCATGTAAACTAGAAATCTGAACTTTTTTTTTTCTTAATGCATCATGTAGGCTTAATAATTACTTTGAAGATGAACTTTGTCTCCTGGCAGTAACATTTATTTACCAGGAGAAATCAGCTACAGCTTCCAAAACCAGTGTTTGACTGTTTTTTTTTTTTGTTTTTTTTAATCACCTCAAGTAAGATTTGGATCACAATTTATTTGGTCAAATTTAGAGGTGACAAAATTTCAATTCAGAAAAGAAGAGAAGATATTCTCTTGTCAAGCAAATTCAAATCCACATCAATATGCATACAGCTGACCATGTAGTAATGTCATTAATAAGTTAATAGTAATGGAAGTAGAAATGGTCACATGCTTTAGACTCTCATTTGAAAATCATATTATGCAAGTCCAAACAATACGAGTTCATATTATACTCTAATATGTATTTTTGTTTTTGTTGTTTATTTTTAATGGTTTATTGATAGACTGAAAATGAACTAACATGAAAATGGGGTTAGGGTTAGGGAACCGCATTTTATGAATGAAAGGCTGGGTAGCCGCAGTAAATAGAACAGCCTCACTGCGCATGACCTGCGCGAGCTGAAAAAGGGGGGCTAAAGTTCACAATTACCTGAAAATGAACTAATTTCTCATGGCAAAGTGGTGGACGTCCTATGTCAATGTCTCTTTTAACTGCTCTTTCAATATAATGATCATGATTCTAAAAATCAAAACATGGAGGAAGAATGAAAATGATTTCGTACGTATGTATATATACATGATTAGCCTATATATGAGACAAAAAATTGATACGCCAGCTGAATTTATAAAAATTTACAGTTAAATCCTTGAACTCCGTTATAGCAATAAACGCACTCTGGTTTCCCTTAGGTATCGTATGTCGTTAAAGTCAAATGTACTTAAAAGTCATTAGGTGTGTGTTACTTTTATTATTACTTTTTTTTTTAAATATGCATAGGCTAGGTAGTAAATGTCAAAGTAAATACGGTAAATAAAAAATACAGAATAATTAAGCAGAAGGTTAAGGTTGAAATCAAAGACATTAATTCATTTTCTACCAAGTATAAATTATACACTAGTTCAAAGAAAGGTACGGTAGTCTAATACCCGCAGCATTGAAAATGACGGAAAAAACAGTGACTCCTGCTATAAAAATCTCACTTAATATATGAAACTACAGCAGTGAACACTATCATTTAATGCTCCCGCAGCATCCTTTACTTAGTTTCTAAATACAATACACTTTTCTCACTGATTACTCTCAGACTATTTAACAATGGACACATAAAGCTAACTCACAGTCAAGATAAGTTAAACTACGCCATACTGTAAATATTGAAAAAAAAAAGGAAAACAACGGTTTTATATATATTATACCTTTATATATAACGTACTAAAGCTTGCGTGTATGCATGAGATTAACAATATCCCAAATAAATGTAATCAAATAAAGTTTCAGCAGTATTGACCTGTTGTCATCGGTCAGAAATTTAAACGACCACTCTGATCTTCCAAAACCTTTCTTTTCCATTTACATATTCTCCTCAAGTCACCTTTTCACCCACCTCCGTCCCACCCGGCCTATCGATCTCTCTTTTTGTCACTGGATCTTGAAATATTAAAATTTAATCTTCCATCTCCTTACTGTATGAAATGGTCTTGCAAAATAATAGGCCTACTTTAAACCAAATATTCTTAATATTTATAGACTAATATAATATGTTATAGTACGGTGTATAAAAAGCTTATGAATAGCGGCACAGGTTGTAGTTTCTGTCATCGGATGTTGATCAAATAACACAATCGTGTTATGTTTTTTTTTTTTTTTACCACTGTTGTGGACAGCTGAGATAACCACCACTACAGGAGGTTGAAAAGCTTATAAAAACC